>JAQIWP010000150.1:0-36654 GCA_034695525.1 Euzetes globulus
TCAATAAGTAATTTTATAATTGTTTAATGTCAATGATTTGAATAATTGAAAATTTCACCTTTTCTGAAACTTTCACCTCATTTCAAAATTTCACTGAAATTTTCATCCTTACTTTTAACTGATCAAAATAATTTACTCGAGTTGAAGTAACATTGTGTCAAGATTGTGGCAATTTGTGTGAATGTTGTCCTTTAAGAACGTTACACCCATTCCTATTTCTAAGCCCACAATAGTCTAACTTTAGAGCTAATCAAAGACTTTTCCTTTTAATTTAACTTTTTAATTATCATATTTGAAATACAGTATAAATGAAATGAGTTAAGTGATTGAATTTGAATCCGATTCGAGAAAATTATGAAAATTCAAAACTATTGAGTCAAATAGTATTGACGTTTGTCTACAATTTCAATACGTTATTAACTGATGTAAAGTATAAATAAATTTGAAAATAATGGACAACACGTGCGAAGACTTTCTTGCATTTCAGGTTTAATAGTTTAGATTCTTATATTTGGATTGAATTGATGGGTAATTTTCTTATTATACGTTTGATATCAATGATAGGATTTGCTGAAAAAGACGAGAAAAATTGACGACAATATCATCCATTTGTTGAACACTACAATACCGACCGATTCATTCGCTAACAAGTCTTCAGACGCCGGCAATCAATGCAAACAACTTTACGATCAGGTAATTACCAAATTAAACAATGCACAGGGATGTGCACAGGGGTGTGCACACTGACCACCACAACTTCATTTCAACCATTTCTTTAATAACCTATAAATCGACTCATTTGATTAATTACTTGAAGGGTCCCAAAATTGAAGTGGACCATTTTAGTAATTATATTTACAGATTCTTTATAAAAAATGTGTGCTTACTCCAATACCACATTCAATTACATGTAGTGAATGGCAGTCAATTTGAAATAAATTTGCATTCTTATCGCCATTATTAAACTCAATTTAAATAGATGAACTTTTTTGGGCAACTTTTTAAAAATACCAAAATCATATAAATCAATGTTTAGTGCAATTAATCACCGAGCATTAAATGAGAGGCTTGAATTATTAAAGACTACCTTGCACGTCTATTTGGTTGCATATTGAGTATTGTGCTGTACATCTGTGCTCACCTCTTATTTAAGATAAAACTTATGACAAACGTTTGATTTAAAGCTTCAAAACTCATATAAACAAAGAGAGAATTCAATAAAGACATGCATTAGTGTTGTGTCGGATTCAGTGAAACATCTGAAAGAAGATCGACAACAAAACAGTGATGATATGGATGTGCTCAAGAAATTACGCAAAGAACAGACCAAACTGAGACTAATGCAAAACGAGCTGAATGTGGAGGAAGTGGTCAGAGACAGAACACTGAAAGTCTTCTATGAGAGGTGTCGACTATTTTTTAAACCCTCAGATTTGAAGGTTTAACCCTTTTTAGGTTCAAATGTGTTCTGAATTTAATTTTATAAATGATAGCAAATAATCACGTATTTCATCAAATTGTAGATTATTTTTCAATTTAGTTTTTATTCAAATTTCTAAACTTTTGATATATAATAGATTTGTTACTAAACGCCAATACATTTGATTGTATTCTTTGAACATCGAATCAGTGATTAAAATATATATAGAAAAGCAATTATTTCTGATGTTTGAGTTCATAATCTCTGTGAAAATCTTCGTTCAACTTTTGCAATGTTTGTCCCCTCCGGACGGCACTCTTGCTATGAATGATGACACCGATGTAGCCGACAATAGTCAGCCCCATGAGGATGAAGCTGCCGTGAACTCTGGCCTTATTGTGCACTTTCTTCATCATTGACTCGCTTTGAGACAAATCATTATTCTATTGATTTAATGGTAAATACAATGAATCGATGATTACTTGACTGACGGCGGAATTTGAGCCTTCGATTCATACTTCTTATACCACACCAACAGTTGTTTGTCAATCCTGTTTGGGATGTATTCTTTAAAGTGAGACATCTCTCCAATTTGGTTACTATTCCTTCAGACAATACAATAGTTATTTGTCGCCAAAGATCTTCAAAAATCAGATAAGTTTTTAGAATTAAAAAATGTCAACAATTGGTGTAAACAATTTGAAAGTCAATATCGAGGACATGAGTCCATAAACAACAACATTGATTGGACATTCATTTGGTCCCCTCTTCTCTTAATGGTTCCACTTTATTTAAACTGGATATTCAATTTAATTTGTGGTTTTATCAATTACTTCGATTATCTCTATATTGTTTGCCCAATTCAAGTAACCTATGAAAAATATAAATAAATTAATGTTGAAATAATATATAAAATGTTTGAATTAAAAAGAAGTCAATCCTTTCCAAAATTTATTTACATTTCAAATTGAAAATATGACTTTTTATATAATTTCTGGATGTTTGCAGCAAACAAGTTATAAGGGGATCAAAAGTTTTTTACGTCAACAAAGTGCGCTATTCAATGACGCGATGCATAATGAATATGAAATTGAGTACATTGTACAGATCACATGGTTCTTTGTTGGCATATAAAACCTTTTCCCTGATTATAATGATGCATTTTGTCAAGATTATCTTGGTTTTAACATTTGTAGATTAGCACTTTTCCTATGCTTTTCTTCCAAGTTATTAAAAGTTAAAATCTGATTGAAATAATTAATAGTTTGAATATTTATATAATTTAAATGTTAAGTATATGTCGGATAACAATAATAATATTCACAATAAATTTACTTCTGATCTCATATATGGTTTATGTCTTTTACCATCAATTCAATGATAATTCTGAAGTTTTTCTGCCTAAAAAGGATTTCAAAGGTTTGATGATCAGTGATGAACAAAATGAGCTCAATATAAATGAAAAATTGAGTTCTAAGAACAATTATTTATTAAACGGTTCGGATGTTATGTCAATTGAGATTTGGTCGAAGGCTTCCATCGGTTTTTATTTATGGCAACACATTCTTAAAGCGCCAATAGATAGTCGCCTCGACACCAATGCGTATCAGTCGGGTTCCACCAAAATTGACAAGTACAAATTCAAGTTTAGAAGCGGTGCTCTTCTAACCACTGATTCGTTAGAGCACTTGAATACAGAAAATCTGATTCTTGTGCTGAACGCGAGGGACAGACAAAAAGTGAGGATCGCAATCAATTGGATCAATGCTGTAAAAGAAGTTAAACAAAATGTCAAGAATGTAGGACTGGTTGTATTGGGTGACGAGCACTGCCACAACGATTGGCTTAAACAATACCTTAAACTAGAGAATGTGGCTTTCATAAAGTTCTTGTTCATTGTTTATGACTGGAAATATGTGGACAATAAATTGATATATCAGTGGCCGTTAGGAGTGGCCACATATCGCCATTTCCCTAATCCAGATTATTCGAGTTTGAATTTTGAAACAACCCGTCCTTACGTTTGTAGTTTTGTGGGTACAGTATATCCCGAGTCTTCTCGTAAAGAATTGGTCCATCTTTTAGAAGCAAAATATGAGAACATTTGTATAATTAAGACACGGTTTGAATGGCAACCGAAAGAGACCACAGATTCCCTCAACTATTACATCGAATCTTTGCGTTTAAGCGATTTAACGCTCAGTCCGATCGGAATGAATCACGAGTGCTATCGTATATTCGAAGCCATGGCTTTCGGTTCTGTTCCTGTTGTCGAAGAAGACATGAAACACGTTAAGAAAAGTAGTTGTGACTCAAGAAGTGCTTATCGTTTACTAAAGGAGAACAAGGCACCATTCATATACGTCTCCAATTGGACCAAACAATTACCAGACATTCTCACCAATGAAATTAACTTAAGTTTAGAATTTAAAATACAAAGACGTTTAGAAATTATTAAATTTTATACTAAATTCAAAACAATTATTAAAAATCAATTTTTAAGAGTAATAAACGAAAAGTTTGTTTAAAATGATATTTAAAATGATTAATATCTTATGAGTTTTATTAACAAGGCGATAATCCAGATATCTATCCATTTATGGACTCGTCAGCGGTTTGTGCGGAACAGTGAGATTCAAACTTGTCCTCTAATGTGGAGAGTCGTTCTTCGATGAGTAAGACGCTATCCGTTAAGGTTTTCAACTGATTTATAATACTTTGTGTAATCGAATGAGATTTGCCGGAAGACAAGTGATCTCCGCTGTCGACCGCCTCTTTATTATTGCAATTGTTTTGGACATACTTTCTGTTCGGACGACTATTGCTTTCTTGAGCTGCCGATGACTTAATTTCATCGGAATATGTTCGACGAAGAGCTGACTTAAGAGGTAAGTTATTGCCATTCACTGGTGTTTGAAATTTGGAATGTTTAGGAGTGGATTGGCTTTGAGGGAAACCTTTCCTATTGTCGGCAATTATCGGTTCATTGATATGTTCGTCCATTTCAATGATATCTGTATTTTGCTGCCACTCGTTAATGAGATTACTCTTCCAAATAAGTATTTGCTTATCATTTCCTGCGGTGGCAAAGTAGTCGCCGTCACTCGTGAAGGAACAGCAGTTTACAGCCCCGTTATGTGCCTTCAGAGTGAATAGACCTCTTCCTTCGAGCAAATCGAATATCTTGCAAGTTTCGTCAGAAGAAGCGCTGATTAGATAATTGCCTGAAGAATGGAAGTCAGTGGCGTTGACGGAACCGGTGTGCGCCGCGTAATACTGAATCATCTTCTCTTGTCTCAAATCCCAAATTCTGATCGAAGTGTCGGCACTGGAAGAGGAAATGATGTGCTCGCAGTTCGGGTGCCATTCAAGTGATACGAAATGAGTAGATCTGCGCCTTGAAGTCAACTGAATGGCTGCTTCTTTGGCTCTAACATCCCAAATGCAGACGAGTCCGTCGTCACCGCACGACCCGATCAGATGTGGGTTTAGTCGCGAGTACTTTGAATGTCGGACCCAATTGGTGTGCACTCCAGACAGCGATGCTATGAATCTGTTGGTGGCATTGGGTGACCAAATCTTGACAGTCTTGTCATCACTGGCTGTACAGAACTGAGTCGAGTCTACATTAGTGTCAACGCATCTTATTGAAGAGGAATGGCATCGATATACAACTGATTCTTCATTCAGTGAATATCTGTCATTAATTCTATTCAAACGCCACAAACGGACGGAGCAGTCCTTCGAAGAGGAGAGCAGATACTGATCAGAGAAGGCAACGGACAGGACTGCGTTCGTGTGACCAACAAGTTTGTGACTAATCGACTGCTTCTCGTCTAAAGACCAGAGAATAGCGCTGTTGTCGTCAGAGCCTGAAACCAATCGCTTGCCATCACTCGAAAAGCAGATCCAATTAATCGCCTGTCGATGACCTCTGAGTGTTGTTTCAACGCATGGATCCATTACTTCGCTCATTGAATGAGAAGACATTTCTATATTTATTCAATGAAATGACCAGAATTTTAGTATTTGTTAAGATATTGTCCGACAATTCAATTGGAAAACATATTACGCTTTTAATAACATTTAGTAGAAAACAATTTATTGAATTCAAGCGCTTTTGCCGTTATTTGCATACAATTTGAACGCAAAAAATAGTCCGAAAGAGGGCTTCACTTTCGCTTATTCTATGACTGCTTTTATTTGAACTTTCACTCAATTGACCACAAACTCACTGAATAGATCTCAAACTATTGATTCTGTCACTACATATACACACTTAGAATATCATAAAACAAATAAGAATCACAACTAAATTGTTAGGTGGCTAATACTAGTATGTGCTTGCTCTATCACAGGAAATGTAGGCTGCAATTGGTCCCAGTTATTTGCATTTAAATGGAGGGCCACCACATCTAAATTGTGTTTAGTGCCGGTCTATCGGTCAGAACCTCCTATTTATTCAGACTTTTCACTGTTCATTGCAATAGAAGGCAATAAGTTTTAATGAGTCGTTTAGTAGTTCTGCATTAGATTTTGTGCAATCAATTTGAAAGCCACTAAATGTATGGCTAAGAGACTGTCTGTTACTCTGTTTTTGCTTATTCTCTAATTATTTGATTGATTGAAGTTTGTGTTCAACACAATATCCAAAGCTTTCAATAGATTAGAATAACAATTAGTTCAAAAACAACGTATAGAATGAGCACATATTGAAACACCCGATGTGTTACGCAATTGACTGAATGTAAGTAATGAGATGTTTATTTTTGTGGACGACATGAGTGTTTGCACACCTTTAACGCCGAATACGTCATATGTGAGTGAATCATATTTTCAATTCTTGAGTGTCGAGCAGTTGTCGAGAAATTAAATTATTATATTATTGGCTTATCTTTCAGTCTTTGCTTTTATTAATTATTAACTTATTGTTAATTATAATAATTATAATCGATATTTGAGTCATTCATCCGATTATCTCTAGTTATCAACAATTGATTTGTTATCAAAGAATTGATCGACAAATAAGTGATATATAAAATAAACTAATTTCGCCATTCAATCCAGTTTTCACCAAAAATGATAATTGTTTTCATCGGAACTGATCCCAAATGACGACCAAATTATTTGGAATCAAAGTCATATAGATTTTAATCAATAGATAATTGAATTGCAATTGTCTTAATTGAGTTGTTATTTGGTATAGAAATCAAGTGAAGTGCGGAACAGTTGACTGGAAATCAAGTGATAAATGAATAGAAATTTGAGTGAATTGTGGTTTTGAGAACTGACGACAAAATAAACGACAAAAAACTGATAGGAATTCCTGTATTGACTGCTTTGAGCGTCATTTCAATTGCTTTCAATTAAATAATCATTCATTGAATTAATAATTATAACGAAAAGTAATCTATCGATTAAATCGTGAGATAATGTCGTTTTCAAATCAGTCCAGTTTTAAACCATTGAAGACGAAGACGAAGCGCTTTAAGCCTAAGCACCAGAAGGCAAAGCTGTTCCGGGCGTCTGAGCCGTTGCTGTCAGTGTTGATGTGGGGCGTCAACCACACCATCAATGAGTTGACTCACGTGAACATTCCCGTCGTTCTAATGCCCGACGACTTCAAGGCATTCACTAAAGTAAAAGTGGACAACCATTCCTTCAATAAGGAGAATATGCCCTCTCATTTCAAAGTCAAAGAGTACTGTCCGCTCGTCTTTCAAAACCTGAGGGAACGGTTCCAAATTGATGACATGGATTACGTCAATTCCCTGACCAAACATCAACCCGTGTCGCAGACTGGAGGCGGCAGATCGGGTGCAAAGTTCTACGAGTCATACGACCACCTCTTCGTTTTGAAGACACTGACCAGCGATGAAGTCGAGTCAATGCATCACTTGCTTAAGGAATATCATCCATATATTGTGGAACGACATGGGAAGACATTACTCCCCCAATACCTGGGAATGTATCGCTTGACAGTCGAGGGCACTGAAACCTACATCTGTGTTATGCGAAACATCTGTTCTTCTTCTCTCAATATTCATCGCAAGTATGATCTCAAGGGTTCGACTGTCGATAGGGAGGCCTCAGAGAAAGAGCGTGGAAGGGATAACCCGGTCTTTAAAGATAATGACTTCACGCGAGACGGCGTTCGCATATTCATGAGTGAAGACCGCAAAACTAAGTTCTTGGAAATGCTTGAGGCAGACACACAGTTCCTGCAGCGCAAGAATATCATGGATTACTCCTTATGTGTGGCTATTCATGATATTGAAAGAGCAGAGCAGGAACTCATGGAATGCGCACCCAATGAAAAGACTCAACACTCCGCAGAAGAGGATGAGGGAGATTCCAGTGGAGGCGACCGCAACGACTCTCACGAACCGCATACCACTGTTCCCACACCGCCCGACTCACCTGAGACGCACCACAAGGCATCCGATGCCAGTGAGAACGACCTTCAACTCTGTGCCACAATCGATATGTCGAGAGATGTCTACGCCATCCAATCGAGTCCTGGTATGAAGTGTTTTATCATTTATTCTAAATTTAATTAATGTTTGGTTCGACAGAGAGTCCCAAACGAGAGATATATTTCATTGGTTTGGTTGATGTGTTGACTCAATTCGGTCTTCGGAAGCGGACGGCACAGGCGGCCAAAACAGTAAAACACGGGACAACCGCTGAAATCTCAACCGTACATCCGGAACAATACGCCAAACGCTTCTTTGACTTCATCGCCAAAGCGATTCAATAGAACCCAATTTCAGATAATTTTAATATTTGTCGTCAAATCAACGATTGTTTTACAAAATGACCTCAATTTTAGCCGTCATTTAACTGCAAACCAATGTTTGCGATCTCTCGTCACAAATCATACCATTCTTTTGCCTCAGTATTAGAGCAAACTTTGAGTCATTTATTGGTTATATAAATGTTTTGCGCTTTTATTTCCGTCTTTTGAGTGAATATATTATATAACTTATGAATTGTAATAATCTATAGATCTATAGATAGTTTCAAACATTATTCATAATATCATTGATATTGAAATCAATGGCTAACTCTTTACGTTAAGGGTTTCGTTGACAAAGGGCGGCGAATGTATGTCCCGAATGGTTGATTGTGCCGACTGTACTTTTTCACTGTTATGCGACCCGTCACAGAAGGGTCGGTGTTGGGTCTGCTTACAGTTGCAAAACCAGTACTCCTTAGTTTCTGTGCAGTCCCACCGAATCGGTTTCAAACTGATCTTTAAGTGTTTGTTCTTATGAGTGCCGTCGCAGAAGGGCTGACATCACATAATATTAAATCATTATTTGTTTACATTCTATTTAAAACGTGATATTTGTTTCAATATTTTCGACAAAAATGAGAGTAATTTTAATTAACTGATTTTAAAACAACTTTTGCTAAATATGTAGTCATTTCTCATTATTTTAGGTATTTTTGACTCATTTTGCAGTAAATTTTAATAATTGTCTAAAAATACCTTTTATTATGAAAATAAATGTATTATTACTTTATTTATACCTTAATTAAAGTTTTTGATGTCTATTGACTTACCTGTCGATGACTGCGGCCGCAACTGCACCAGACGTATGCCTTTCCCTCTTGGCACAGGTACTTCTGAGGCTTCTTAGAGTAAACCCAACCCATCTCTGACTGATTGTATTCGTTGTAATACTTCTTGTCTTTCAAATCAGTCAATTCTTTCTTTATTTCCACAGTTTTCGAATCCGAGTCATCGAAGATCTTCGAAGACATTTGTTTTGGTGACAAATAAAACGTCTTTTTTATAACTATTGAATTCAATGTATTGTTAAACAATTTGATAGAAAGGTTACAAAAATTCATTTCGAATAATAATTTCAATTTTGCTATTTTTGTGTGGAATAGAAATCGCGGACAAAAGCCAAGACCTAACACTTTCTGACGGAATTACAGTCGAGTCGAGTAAATAAACACTACTTTTGCCAAACATTTCAAATAGAGTTCGCTGTGAATGTATTCAAACACGTGTTCGTTGTGTTTATGTTTTCAATTAAGTGACCAAATCTCAATTTTATTTGATTTACTCTTGATTTGAATGTTTAGAAATTTAAAATAAATGCCGAAAATGATGTCTCGAAAAGTTGAGCGAAAAAATGCTCGAAAAGAGAAGAAACAAAAACGAAATTCGTTTTATTTCAACAAAAATAAGGCCAAAACTGATGAAGAAATAAGTGAAAAATGTACGGAAACTACATTTGAAGACCAAAATAAAGCCAAGAAAAGAACCGAAACCAAGAAAAAGAGTGAAACGAAAAGCGGAAAAACAAAATTAAGTTTTAAACAAAAGCGAGACATTGAAAGGGAAGACAAAGAAATCAAACGATTGGAGAAGAAATTGAAATTAAATAGACGTAAAAGAAAAGGCAAAAAAGTGACAACACTTCCCAACTCTTTCAAAATGGAAGGATTGGACTATATTTTAGATGTGGTCGACTCTCAAAAACTTTGCCAGTACTCAGACAATGAAGAACTAGTTTCAGAAGACAACTTTCAACTTTCAGACAGTGGTTCAGATATCTATAGTGATAATCAAGAATTAAGTGAAGAAGACAGTGATCACCACAACGATTCCGATGTCGAAAGTGAAACAGATTCCAGTGATGTCGAAATGAATGGAAATGATGAAGACAATGAAGATGGTGATGAACTTAAAGAAGATATTTATGGCTTAGTTAGGGATAAGAAAGGAAATATTGTCAATAAATCACAAAATGATTCAAAAGACAATCAAAAGTTAGTTAATAAAGAAAGTGGAAGTGGTTTTAGTGAGCAATTATTGCGAAGAATAAGAGGTTCAATGAATCGATTGACAGCCAATAATATAATGACAATCAGCGGACAAATTAAAGAAATGTTTGACCAAAACAGTAGATATTCAGTGAATGAGGCGCTCTTCACATCTATCAGCACCTCTTTAATAGATGTCGAGTATATGTCAGCACCAAAAATGAAGACCGAAGCGGCTCTTCTAATCGCCATTCTTCATCATATGGTAGGCGAAGAAGTGGGCGGACACGCCATCCATTCTTCTGTTGTTAAATTCAATGATTTTATAAACGAAAAAAATTTGAGTACAACCAAAAAAGTCGACAATTTGGTCATTTTTATCCTCAATTTATACATTTGTGGTCTAATTGAGTCAAATCTGATTTACCAAATGATGACTAAATTATGTGATGATTTCACAGAAAAATCAATCGAATTAATTAATTTGATCCTAAAGTCTGTTGGATTTGTTTTACGCAAAGATAATGCTATAAAAATGAAAGAATTAATTCTAAGGATTCAAAATGAGGCCAAAAATATTGACAAAAGCAGTTTAAGTGGAAACCGAATCACTTTTCTTTTGGATTCTTTAATTGCTATCAAAAATAATAATATGACTAAATTGAAAGGTTATGGCACTGAAGTGGACGTCCAACTCATCGAAAGTACTTTGAAAAGCTCAATTAAAAAGTCGAGAGTCAATAGTATTAGTGGTTCTTATGATGCGATCCTTCAGAGCTCTCACTGGTATTCATACACACAAAACATTGAAATCATTAATTCAAATGAAAAGCAAAAGAATGAATGGAAATCTGAAAAACCAGTCGACCATCAAATGAATGACCAATTATTCAAAGCGTTAAGACTCAATACTCCACTAAGAAAGACAATAGTGATGGCACTGTCCTCTTGTAATGACTATATCGATGCCGCAAACCGTATGATATCTATCGGTAAAAAACAATTCTCTGAAGTGATTAATGTCTTACTTCACGTCGCGATTCATGAAAAGCAAATGAATCCGTTTTATTCACATTTGTTTCACCATTTGAGTCAATGCGACCGCAAATATAAAGTGAGTCTCAAATTGCTTTTAAATCAATTTCAATGAATTATTTCGGAACAGGTGGCACTTGATTTCGCCATTCGCGATAAGATCACAGAATTGGAATCACTTGACAATAAGGGACGCCATATTTTAGCACAACTTATGTTCCATTTGTTGAAATTGAATACTTTGACCATCACTTGCCTTAAGGTAAATATACTCTTAAACTATTGATTGACCAGTATTTCAATTTATAATTGAATAGGTGATTCACTTCACTGATATGAACGAGACTTATGTTGAGTTCATAAAAAGGATTCTGATCCCTATCCTGGAAGAGGAGCAACTGATTGAACAGATATTGTCGAGAATTGGGAGTAAAGACTCGTTTGCGACTGCAATCAGGCTTTTCATCAATTGTTTTATTGATCCAAAAGATCGAAACAAATTGGATGTCAAACGATTTACAACTAAAACATATTTATAACTAATTATAAAATCGATTCCTCGATATTTTATTTTAAAATCTGATGTCTGTAGAGAAATAAAATTAATAACTCAATAAAAACAATATTTTAGTTTAATTTTGTTTGTAATTAATAACATTTATAGTATTACTATGTCTTGAGAGGGTTGACCTCCAGTTTCCAGGAACTGTTGTTCGATACCTAAAAGATGTAGTAATTAGTTTCAATAGACTTTTGGTTAAAGAATAGAACCTTTTTAAGTGTCTTCTTTCCCCCGAAGTTCTTGATTTCGTTGAGCAGTTGGTCGCGAACATTGACAGAAGTGGGGGGCTGCACGTGTTTCACTTTTGGCACTTCTCCACTTCGGGCCACTCTCTCACTATTCCAGCCCTTTGTGTGAAATATTTTTGTATTAACTTTATTTTTAGATGAATTGTTTTTGGAAAAGAGGGGAATAATTTGTGGCTCTGGAGGTGGTATTGGCGGAGGTACAGGTGGTGGCACAGGTGATGATGTGCCCACTCTAACTCTCTCTTGGGTAGTGATGTTATTGGGTTTTATCAGTTTCTGTTGACTTCCGTTTTGTTGGACACTTTTGGTGTCATTAATCGCATTATTTTGAGAATCGTTTTGCTTAGGATTCGAGCGAATGATTGATTCCAAACCGGGTTTTATAGAAATGGTAATCTTCTCCTTATTTGATTCCATCTTTTGAATGACTTCTTTAGGAGAGGGCGATCTGCTCTGGACTTCATTTTCAATTTTTGCGGCCAACGACTGTACGACCAAATGAGGTGATCTCAAGTCTTCGTTTGATTCTTTGTCTGAATTGGAATTTTTCAAGTCTTTAGTGATGGAAATCTGTGAGACAAACCTCTCATTTGTCTTAACCGGTAGCTTAATATTCTTTTCTTGCAAACAGACTGACTTTTGTCCGCTCCACGACTGGATTCGGCTTATTTTTGGGGCACTGGTTATCAATGTCTGTATAACAGGTGTCGTAGACTTAGAAATGGTTGTCGTCGTCGCTGTCGTAGAATTAGATGTTATTTCAACTTTGGATTTGCTTCCATTAATAGACGGCCGGGGCTTCTCTTCTTTCTTCACAGAAGGGAACGTTACATATGACTTTGTACTGGACTTGACCGGTGCAGTTACTGGTGTGCTCTCGAAAATATCGACTTCTTTCTTATAAGAGCCAATTGAAAAGTTGGTCAGTCTAACTCGTGGTCGACACAAATGTCTCACCTCTTCAGTAATGGATAACTTTTCTTCATCGGTAGGACTTGGAGATGCACTTGTAGTCAGGGGCGAAAGTGGTCGAGGGGTTGGACTGTTATTAATAAAAAGGGTTGTTCTCCCGTTTGATGTAATCGGGAACTGATTTATAGATTCAGTTTTGCTTTCAGTAATTGCATTGATTGGTGACATAACTCTAGGAGTCGGCGAAGGAGTCGAAGATTCTTTTCGCTCGAATTTACTTTTGATGGCTTCGATTTCCAAAGAATTTTTATCATCTGTTTGTTTGAATTCAAGCGAGACATTTGTGGCGTTTGGCTCTACCTTTGCATCCTTTCTACAAATGACTTCTTCACTATTAAAAACTGAATTGATTTGATTATTAGTTTGAACGCTTTCTTCAAGTGAATCAGAAAACGATTCTTCCAACTGATCACTAGACTCTAGGCGATCCAATTCATCATTTAGTGATTGTAAGGTCACTTCAATCTCTTTGTTAAGGGACTCCTCATCAGAAACAATAAGAGGAGTTGTGATTGTCATTTGACTGTCATTTTCAGTTTCATTGCAATTATTTGTTTGTTTTGTTCCCATTGTATTGTCGATTGACTCTTCTTTTATAAGCAAATTATCAGAATTAGTGATCATTTGTTGATTTGCAGTATTCTCGTCACTCAAGGCTTTAATGATTGTTTCGCTATCAGTTGCAGATGTTTTCGACACCAATTGTTCGACAATATGCTGACCTTCAGTGGAAGAAATACTATTTTCTTCTTGGTACCTGTTTTGAAATGGTGATGGGGGTGGCAATGGTATAGACATTTCCTCCAAATCCAATTCACTATTATCTAATTGAAGTATAAAATTTCAATAAATAGTTGATAGAAATAGTACGGGGTTCGTTATTTTAGCTAAAAATTGTTTTATTTAAAGAAATAATTACTGCTATCAAAACCGAACCCATTCAGAGCCGAGCCTTCAATTACTAACAAATATTATACTTTTATTTCGAAAATATAAATCATTTATTTTTGTTAAGATTCTACTCAGAGATAATCATAAAATAATTCCTATTAAGGAAGTAATGATTAGTAATTGTGTGACAAAATTCTTAAGCAATGGATACGGTAGTGATGGTAATGATGTAAATAATTACTTGGAGCGGGGTCAATGACGAACTCATTAGTTTGATTGTCACAGTCATCACTGGTATTTGAATTCAAACCTTAACAGAAATGAAGAAAATTGAATACAATTTGAATATTTAATCGAAGAAAATGATATAATTTAAAGCAAAAGAGGGATAGAGTGCGAGTGCGGCAAACCTGTTAGCATAAGCTTAAGCCGTCCGTCACCTCTCATTTCATGCAAATAAGTTCTACGAATATCATCTAAATATGACCTAAAGTTGGAATATCTATGACCAGAACCGCTTAGACCAGAAGTGCTTTTAATGTTAGAGCTAGGAATAGACTGAGAAGAGTGCAAGAAATTTTTGGCAACCGTTTCATTCAGAGCTCTACTATTATTTGGACAGTTATTCAACTGAATCCGATCAGATATCACAGGCATAGCAATCGAACCTGGCTTTTTATTATCGACTATATTGTCTATATTCGGTTCCGCCACCTGTTCCGAGCAGTCATGACCGCAAAGTTCAGTGTCGTGACTGACAGCCAGTGCAGGTGCAGTGCAACTGACTTCTGCTTTCGGTAGCGATTCTGTTGACTTAGAAGTGCTTTCATTGTCTGATGCGTTCAATTCACTCAAACCAATTGGTATCTCCTTTTTAATAAATGCCTCAACTTTTGAATCAATCGATTGGTCTTCAATGTGGATATCGGGACTGCTTTGACGAACCTGTTGGTCGTCTTGATAGTTGTCGACACTTGAATCACTTTCTTCTAATTGTCGCGAGTCTTCTAAGTCCTTATCTAATTGTTTTATATCATTGTTTTGAACAGAAATCACAGGCTTTTCATTGGATTCTTCTCTTTGACTATCGATAGTCTTATCCAAAGGGGAGGAACATTGAGTTGACTCGGAATCCAAGAAATTATCGCTTAAATTGACAGAAGTTTGTAAAGGTGTTGACGAACCATTAGTCTGAGTGATAACAATAGGGGATAGACTTCTATTATTGATATCAGAGGCGGTGCCGCTCGAAGAAGAAGAAGTTGAAAGTGGAAGACTGACATCACTCATGCATTCGAGAACTACTTTACTTTCATCTGTAATATCATTAAAGTTGTGTTTGTGACCATTAATAGGTTTCACTTGTTGTGGACCGGTATCTTGCGTCGAGTAATTGGTGGGGGGCGGCGGAGCGCGACGCTTCTTTGTTGCCAACTTCTGATTCAATACATTATTCGTTTGTTTCGTATTATTACTATCATTATTATTATTAGAAGAAGTCGTTTCTGCCATTGAACTCGATTTATGTAAAGTTGTGGCCGAAGAGGATTCGGGTGAATCGCTGCTCAGTACAGACTCATGATAACCACTAGAATCTGAACCAGAATTTTGTCTGACATGACTTACACTTTTAGATACTTTGAGAACAGGTTTATTCTCATCAGTTTGTGGCGTTTGTGACACTTCTTCACCAATTTTAAGGTTTGAGTCATTTCTTATGGATTCGATTGAATCGTTTTCTTTTCTGTTTGGAGTGGTTTGCAATGAAAAAGACTTATTCGGTAGAGTTGCTGATGATTTTGGAGGAGGAGGCGCCGGTCTCTTCTTCTGTTGCTTGACATTTGTGTGATTCAATACTGTCTTTTCGTCTATTGTCGTGAAATCAGGATTCGATTGACTAACAATTAAGGAATTGACCGACGATTTCTTTATAACTGAATCACCCACAGAATTAGCTCGAGAGGATGACATATCAACCTGAGGACTGGCGTTTACATATTGAAGCTCTATTTGAGCCAAATTCTTATTGGATACCAGAGTCACTTCATTAAGAGTATAAAAAGCCAGAGTTTTGTTGACGTCTAATAACTGCGGGCCTTCGCTTTTACCGGTGAAGCGAACCAATTGGTATTTATTAGCGTCTAATGACTTCTCACTGCATATTATTTGTTTGATGGCAGCGATGGTGGCATTCGGTGAAACTCTCATAACCATTAACTGATTACGAGGCAAATTAACCTGCAATCGGAATGTTGTCTGGAATGGCATAGTTGGAGGATTGCCTTTTGATAAACTGATTTTTACGTTTTTAGGAATAATAGAGATTTGGTTGACATCAAGAGAACCGATGGGTGTACTCGCCTTAAATTCATGATCGCCGACATTAATGGTGTAATTGGCGGCATTGAATCGGTATTGGGTCGAAATATTGACCAAAAGGTCAAGCATTGGGGTACGTCTTTCGACATTAATCACGACAGGATTGGCACTATTGGGAAGTGTCACACTTAAGTCCATTCTTCCTTCAAGAAGTTCGTTGATGGCACAGCTGTCATCACTGGTACAACTCATTCTACTGTTTGTTTTCGATTTGGTTTCGTCTAAATCATATCCAGAACCAGAGGGTACACCACTAACACTGACTCTTTCACTTCCCGATGAGGACGAAGACACCGCACTCTTCATATTCGATGAACTGTTAAATATGAGAAACAATTCACATGAAAAAAGAACCGAAAGAATAACAAAAGAAATCAAAATCACTTCCTTAAGAAATTATTTAATCAATTTTGACAAAAAAAGTTATGCCTTTCAATCAATTGCAGGATACAATGGAAAATATTCGCATATAAAGGTGAGACAAACAAATTACTTTGAATGTAAAGAGTGATTATCAATATTTAAGTCATTAATGAACTCAAATACAAGTATTTCATTTGCGATGTTCTCTGAATTAATGATTAAAAGCGATTAATTGCTATCTTTCCTGATTACAAAAAAGGCGTAATTATTATATTCTTAAAACTTTTATTTGAGTGACATTTTCGCT
Source organism: Euzetes globulus (assembly GCA_034695525.1). Lineage (NCBI taxonomy): Eukaryota > Metazoa > Arthropoda > Arachnida > Sarcoptiformes > Euzetidae > Euzetes > Euzetes globulus. Next base: position 16,962 of record JAQIWP010000150.1, read on the forward strand.
TTAATTCTCACTTAATGTTTAGATCTTCCGATAACATTAATTACAATCATATCAAACATTCAATACATTTGAAGAATGCTTCAGTTTATTACTTTTTATCGCTAATTTTGTTATGACTTTAACAATTATTCTTATATAATTGTGATGAAAAGGTTTGTTTTTGCACCCCTTTAATTATTTCGGAAAAGTTTAGTAAAAGAATAAGATTTTAAAATATTTGCTTAAAAATAACAAAATGTTGTCATATAAATAGTGTGTGTGTTTAGGGACACACAAAATGTTCAATTTTCGGCATTAATAAAAAATGCTTCAGCTTTTAAATGTTTTAAACTATTGTTCCATTTTAAGGAAAATAATGGTAAATAACAAGAAATTCAAATGAAAAACAAGCATTCATTGTATAAGTTATACAAAAAAATAACATCCATTTCTATATAAATTAAATCATCAATTTTTTATATCATTTAAATATTTTCCATTTTGTTTTTTAATTCCCAACATTTTTATTTTATTTTGATCGTTTCAACAACTAGTCTTAGGGTAGGGAAGGGGAATGAGGGTAGGGAAGGGGAATGAGGGTGGGTGGAATCAACAGTGAAATTATGCATTAAATGCTGTAAAAAACATTATTTTCTTTAGATTTTGTTCTAAGTTTTTTGAGACATATTTCAGGATTGTAATAGAACCAAACAAAACTTTATTGGATAAATTATTAAATAGAAGTCTATTTTGATTTACTTTGTATTTTATAGGATTTCAAAAGATGATTATCATTTTTAAAGTTCAATTTAGTTGGTGTCAAACATACATGTATTTTAGCATTTTACTAATTCAGCAATTTAAGAATTTATAGTTAATTCAGCATAATAAAATTGGAAAATAATGGATTATCATGATTCATCTAAAAAATAGTTTACTAAAAATAGTGGAAAACTAAGAATAATGTCAAATATCTTTTAATGCATTAATAAAATCAAATGAGATTCTGTGCCTCAATCTATCATTTTTTGACACAAAATTTAATATTTATCAAAAATGTCAGGTCTTTGGAACTCAATTCTCTTCTTATCCTTAATTAAAATATTATATAAATATAAATACAGATAAATGCAAACAAATCGTGGGTTTAAAGATTGGAAACAAAGATATCAAAACATAAATGAAAAATAAAAAAAAGTTAAATTGTTTAAATCAAAATATGATTGAAGTTATCATTAAAACTGAATCATTTTAGTCAATGATTATATAATTACAATGAAATACTTTGGACTCAACCTAAAGATCGATGGAAGCATTTAAAACAAAAGTTTTAAGAGAAAGAGTTCAAAAGAAGGGTAGAACTCATATCAATTAAATTTTAATTCATTATTTTTTCACATTTCAAAAGAATAAAAGCATTTAAATACTTGAATCAAAAGTTGACGGTTTCTGATCTTATTTAAAAGAAGTTATTTCATTATAATAATAAGTTTTCATTCAATACAATATATTTTGAACAAAACAAATGATTGAAATTCTCGAGTAAACTATTATTATTATCGAATCAAACCTCGAATTCAGACATTTGTTTGTTCTTCAAATGTTGACACAATAGTATAAATTAGACCAAACATAAGACCAGAGCAAATATTTATGAATACATATATTGAGCAATAGTTTATACTTCGATAAAAATAGTTTTGAAGGATATTGTGGTCGGGATTTTGGGTTTTTGTTGGTTATTATTCAGTTACTAAGGAAATGAATCAAGAATCTCTAATTACAGGCAAATGTTAAATATGATAAAAGACTTACGGCTTAGAATTCATTGTTTTTCAGACCTATTTCACAGAAGACATAAATTTGAAGTTAAAACCAATGCTTTATTTGAAGACCAGTTCCATACATAGCAAATGCATGTATCAAATAATAGTGATTTAGCAACTATAGTAACACTCAAAAATATGCTGTGCTATCATACGACACAATTCCAACAGTATTTTCAATTTTTTTTATTGATATAACTTTATTGTTATCTCATTATATTCTTTTTGGGCACAAATGAGTTGTCATTCAAGAAGTTTATTGTCTCCAATCTGTCGAATGATTCACTCTAAACATTTTATCCGTTTCTTTCAAATGACTGACAAAAGAGACAACAAATGCAAAACAGTTTGAAATAAGGAAATTATTGTTTTTTGGTTAAGAAAACAATTACTCGGCTGACAATTAGAGAAACAGTCGACTAAAACTGAATTTGGTTCGAATTTTCTCCAGAAAAGGTTTAGAAGAGGTGGCGACTGATTGAAAGGAAAATTGCATAACTAATGGAAAATAGTTTTCTTCCAGAGTTGGCAATGAAAACAAAAATGTTGTGAAGAGTGGGTGAATGCATAAAATGCTTATAATTATCACAACTAATGGAATACGTGATTGGCTTTGATTTTGAGGCGAAAATTACAATCAATGGTTACTTAGGATCGCATTCAATAAAATTCAATTCAATTCAATTGTTTTGTTGAGAACACTATTGAATGTCTATGTCCTTCAAGATTAACAATAAGATTATGTTAATTGAATGGTACATCTGCCTCCGATGGTAACAGTTGTCGTGCCACTGCTCTATCATCAATCAGGACACCACTACTGAAATTAGATATCATTTTCGTGGCTCACCATGTTCATTGTCAATTTTTTCTAATCTTTAACCATTGCTCGACCTTGATTGTCTTCTTAAAAATTTATTTCAATATCAAATTAATTTTAGTGAAATTTTAATAAGGTCAAAATAAGCGAAGAATTTAGTTTAATGATTAATTGAACATGCAACAATTATTCTCAAAGTTTGTATAATTCAATGAGAGTTAGCATTAAATGAATGCAAAAATAATTATCTGTTATTTCTTCCAACGGTTTGAAAAATATTTTTAGAACTATTAGAATAACAATTTATGGATGTTTTCCAGTCATTTAAAGACTAGTCTGAAAGTTCAAGCAATTAAAGGTGAAGGCAAGGACACGACCTCAACTTCTACAACCTTTGCAAGGATTCTCAAGCTCTTCTCCGGTAGTGCATTAAGTCTATTCTTTGCAACCCTACCTCTCCTCCCATTCGAAGCATTAGATGAGCTATCACAAATAATTTCTACTTTTCCCTAAAATAATTATTACAGTGTTGGAGAGAAATTTTGTGAAAATCCTGTTTTTACTTTTCCCCTCAAATGATGCTTGAATTCGAAAAAAATTGTAGCGTTGAGTCAGTGAACCTCACAAACGATAGGAATGTAGTCTTAATATAAACTTATGTAATACGAAATATTGAGTATATTATGCACTGCCGTCAGGAAAAGGTAATACAATTTTCAAAAGCCGCCAAAGGCTAGAATTATCATTACTTTTGAAAACTAAGGACAGCCTAAAATGTTTCTGACTTACATCTGACGTTTGACAACAGGCCATGAATTCATCATTTATTTGGAAATTTCAAATTGTAATTCAATTGAAAATATTTCAATTAAAATCAATAAATTTAAAATTAATTTTAACATGTTACCTTCAAAATAAATATTCAAAATATATTTGTGTGAAAAATGGTCTGAAATCAGGAAAAGTTTAGTTTAACTTCTATTAAATTATTTATTTAGCTTTTGATTGATATTTTCAATGATAAAACTTCAAAACTGTTTAAATAAAACTCAATTTACTTTCATTCTATCATTAATTTTAGGACAAGTTTACTAAAAGCGTCACCAGTTTTGCCATCAATTAAATGATTGAGTAATAAACGTGAAAATGATGGCAAACTTTTCGAGGAAAGTTCGTCAAAAAACTTAAAGACTAATCAATTATTTATGAAAGCCTCCATTAATTTAATGCAAGACTCAAAACACTAAGAAAGGAAAGAAAAATTTGGATTTTTTAAAATTAATATTATTTACAGATAATTATCATATCTCTTGACGTTTAAGAATAAAAGTGTTTCTGATTAAAGAAAATAATATCAGGTTATAAACATATCTATAACTGATTTGAATAAGAATTTGAATTTCAATAACAAAACTGAACCGATTGAAGGCGTGTTTCAAACTATGTGAAACATTTTCTGCATTAAATCATTCCTTTTGTTCGCTAAATATTTTCCAAACGACATAATAATCATAAATAAGTCTTATTTGAATTGTTGGAATTTATGTTTTTTAGTTCACTCAAATTTAGCATTTAAATTTTATTCTTGCTTAGTTTATAAGCTCGAATAAATTACTCGCAAATAACTTGATTTTTTACTTTCAACTTCGATTGTAGAGCAATGTAATTGAAGCAAGATAAAATGGCATTGAATTGAAAGTCCAAAACATGTTCCCTCTGCTCAAGAAAATGTTTACAATGTTATTCATTTCCTAGGCTGGGGGTTATTTTTTAGTAATCTCCCTCTGGCTATTCCTCATCTGAGCAGAGCTTCCTTGTTCATATTCACTTATTTAAACAACATTTTTTACAAAACAAAATAATGTTTCATTGAAAAAGTAGTCATTCGTTGTTTTTATGGAATATTCAATAAGACTTCAGCTTTTTTGGAGATTTCAAAGCAAGTGAACGCTTTAATGATTCCTTACTTAATATTCAATCGAATAATTGCTTCAAGTTTTCAGACAACAGTAAATAAGCAAAAAAATAGGAATCGTTGGCTGTTTCACCAATTCATATAATTATCCCAATTATTCCCATTTTTCATATCAAAAAAGTATGTGTTTTGAGGCTTAAAAGGAAAATATTGTACTTTAATTCATTTCTATCTATTGACTATCTTATAACTATTTTCAGATGAGAATAAATTATAACCATTTGTTAGTTTACTAAATAAAATTGAATAAAATTAAAGGAAATATTAACAGAAATGTTTAATACTTAGATCGTGAAAAGGTTGACAATCAAACGTCGAGCAAATGAACAAATCAGAAATAGTGATATAGAGACCGATCCGTTGGCTTCAGATAACATATCACTTTCATTGCAAGTAAAATATTGAAAAACAAATAAAACGGTACTTCGATTATCACAAACACTCAATGATGACTAAATAGTTTGATATTTAACGATAACCCAAATCTTTGGATCGAAAGAATCAATACTTTTATGGATTTCTGTTCTCAAATATCGACTCAAAAGAAAATGTTTAGTAATTTTATAACAAATTCAATTTATGGACAAATCATTTGGCAATTGAGAGGCGAAATGAAGTCGGTTTGAGTTAATCTAAAGCTTAGTATATATTGGATAAGTTGAGACTTACCGGTATAGACTACGACAACAGGTACAGGCGTTACCCATTCTAACCATAATTTGGTTCAGAGTCACTCACAAATCAATGGTTAGAATTAAGTTTATTAAGCGATGTATTTCTCACATCTGAACTGATGTCTGAAAGTTTATAATAAATTTCACAATCAATACAAAAGTCGAGATTATTACAAATGTCGGGAAAAATCATTTTTCTCATTACATTTGAGGAAAATATTTTGAAGACATTGAAAAAATATATATTTCTCTGAGAAAAGTCGATTCAATGTTCAGCAGATCTTAAAATATATTTAAGAAAAATAATTGAATTTCTTTGCAACAAATGAGGAAAACTGAACAGATTGAGAGCTCACACACAATAAGATAACACAATAGCCAATGGTACCCAAAACGGGAAACACCAATAGAAGCAGTGCAAGGGATGGCAATATTAGCTAAGTTTGGCATTTCATAAGTATAGTAAATGACATCGTATTCACATTCATAGACATAAACGCATGGAATTCCATTCAATTGGATTCAGAAAACTATTAACAAAAAAAGATTGCATAAAAAGGTGAACACATTTTCATTGGACTCACATAACTATTGACTGCACAGACCATCAGTTTATGTAAAACTTAGGCACGCATTTGATCTTTAGTTGTTTGCGACTAAAATGATGTTAAACTAGACGTACGTCTCGAACATCGCGAGTAATTTCAAAACTACTTTTGCCTCAAGTTTTTCAAAACACATGTTATGCTCTCTATGTTTGATTCAAATAAGAGTTCGCAAAAGTATGGAAAGGTATGGAAAACAATACATATCTCAGAGCAAAGTAGACGAGAGTTCAGTAGAAAGTCCTGTTTAGTGAAGTTTATTAGCTCTGGGCTCAACTCAAGGGCAATGAATGTTGAATTTGCAATCAAAACGTTCGATATGAGACTCATCCATGCATTTCGGGCCACTTTTTGACGGAACTACACTATACTGACTATACGACTGTCACTACTTTCAGTCACAGTCTCACTGAGTGTTCATTTTTTAAATTATTCGGTTTGTATTCCTGGCAAAAGTGTCATCAAATCAATTAAATTCGTTATAATTACAATTGCTATTGATTTTATAACCAAAAGTCAATTATAACCAACAAATTAGAAATGTTGGTTAAATACATGTTTTCAGACATTGACCCGAACTTCATGTCAAACAATTTGGAGTTCTCACCAAATTTCATATTAAATTTATTCATATTTGACATTTCATACAAATGACAACAATTTCTAAATCAATGTTATAGTTTAGTTGTCATCACTTCCAATTTGAAAACTAATTTTGTTGATCAAAATTTTTATTTTAAAATCAATGTTTATTTAAAAAAAGAAAATATCTGTCCTCACTCTTTCATCAAGTGATAAATTATTTTTTGATGGCTACAAAATAAAAAATCAGTAAAAATGTAAAATATTAAAATTTGTCAATAAATAAAACAGTTTTCGGTCGTCTTTATTAATTTGAAGGGAGGATGAAGAAGGCAAAAATAAATATAAGCATTATAAAAAATAAATGCTTGTTGCAGTAAAAACTAAAATAATTAAAAATTGATAATTTAGTACAGAGCAGAAACTAATGTCACAAAAAGTCAAAAACTTAATATAAAATACCATGCGCAAATATAATCTGAAATTATTTCACTTTCAACCAGTCAATGTATATTATTAATATAATTGAGTAAATTATTAAATAAAAAATGGGTATTTTGTTTGTATACAAAATTAACAGTGAATGTGAATGAATAACTTCAAGTTCATTAAAGAATTTTGTAAGGTGCAATAAACTACATACGATATTTATTAGTAATAAATTATTACTCCTTTGTGAATTATTTTCCCCAATGATTTAGTAGAACATAATTAAAATTTTGTTATTGACTTTCAAATTAAAAGTTTAATCAATTTTTTATACTTTGGTCATCTGTTGAATCTAAAATGTTTGCTAGTTTTTAATTATATTATTAACTCGAAAAATGTTGATATCACTCCTGGCCAAATACAGCAGTTGTTATACAGTCATGTAGTTTACAATTTGTATTATCTACAATCTTTTTATGGTTAACTTTTTATCAATTAAAACAAACAATTTTTACTTTATTAAATTTTTAAAATATTTCAGTGCATTTATTCGAACTTGAGCTTGGCCAAAAAGTATTATAATGTTAATTGTTAAAAATTTATAAGTTCTTACTTTATATAAATCACTGTTTTTAACATTTGTGTCACATTTAAAAAGTTCATTAATTGCTTAATTATGTCATCAAATATGACGAGTGAAACCTTATTTCAATCTTGTTAATATGCTATTTTCGGAGGGATCAGAGTTATTGATAAGTTTGAAAAGTTTTCAGTTTAAAAAGAGTTCGAATGTACTTTTGTGACATAGTTTGTCATAAAAATTAGAAGAATTAACAGACAATTATTATTGTAACTCTGTCTAAAACTAAATGAATCTAAAGTGCCCTCACCTAGGTTACCTAGGTTATTAGTTGATGAAAAATTAAAGGAAAAGTTTTATTCGACACAATACAAGCTTTGATCAACTTTGATCCAATTTTGGGACATGGGACAGCAGAATTTTCTTTCGTATAAAATATTTATTTATGTCAATATTGTACAAGTTTGTTGACCAGCGATGACGAGGGGATGATTAAGAGGCTAATGTTAAACCCGCTATTAGAGCCCGATTCACCCCTCCAGAAGAATAGCGCTAAAATCGTCCTGTACCCTTTTTTCCTTGTAATGGTAGCTATTTTTCCCAAGAATGTAAGAATAACTCGGTAAAAATATGTTTACATTGAATTTAAGCAGTTGATTAAACTGTATTTTTAACCGAAAAAGGCGTTATTTTAACTTAAATAATTATAAATTAAAGATGGCGGTTCCCGGTTACCTCAGGCTTTTGTTTATGGTTATTCAGTTTATCATTCAGTTGTCGGTTAAAGCCTGATTAATCTGTTCTGTTAGCAAGCTAAGAAAATGTATTGGTTTGTATTTGATCATAGGTTGACATTCAAATCTCTGAAGAATAGTCTATTCATTAACAAAGTCTAAATCACATGAAATGATAAAATGTCTTTAAATTTGAAATTAGTGTTGAGACCTCTTTCTCAGTCCTATTATAATAAACTGAGAATATCGGCTCAAATCATGTCATTTACTGAATATCCTTAAAATAATGAGAAAATATTTGTTGTAATATTATTATTTGATTTTCACATATAATTGAGTTCAGTAAACGTTTTATTTAAGATTTGATTAAAGCAAATAAAAATAATAGAGACTTAGAATCTTAAGGATGAAACTACTATTCAATTCTTATATAAACCGAATCCTATTTCTCAGACTTATTACTAACCATTTGTCAAATTGACCTCAAATTTAAGTCTTTCATACATTTAGCACATCTTAAAGGCAATCAAAACTCAAATGAGTGGATCAAAACAAATTCAAATTAATTCATTTTTTACCAAAACCAATATTGAAATTATCATGCAAACAAGAAAATAGCCGATTCATAAGTTATATTAATAAATATCCATAAATTATATTTTGCAATTTTCAATTTTGCAATATTGTTCATGATCACTGTTTATTTAGACAAATTGTTGCATGTTCATCACTGAGAGCACAAAATACTTTAAATCCAGGTGAGAATATAAACTTGTGAAAATATTATAATTTCAATTTATCAGGTATCAAATGACTTTTCAATTGTAAAAATCGATAGCCTTTTGACAACAGATGTTTAGATTGTATTAATATTAGATTAAAATGATTGTCAAAAGTTGAATTATTTTTGAAAAAATATTACTCACGTGATTTGATTGACATTTGTTTGGAAACAAATGCATTGTTTCGCTGATTATCATTGATTTAAACAAATATTAATCAAAATATTGTTGAGAACTATTGGCGTAAACGAAATATAATGATTATTAATCAGATGAAAGGTAAGTGAATAAGCCGGTGCTTATGGAGTGTCAGTGATGTAAAAGTTGGTGAATTGACAAAAGGGAAGCCAACAACTGATGATGTGGTTGTGTGAAGAACTTGAGAAGAAGTCAAAAAAATAAAATATGGTTTTTCGGTCGCTTGAAAGGAGTGTTTGATAGAGAGACTGCTCTCAGAGTGAACTCACAACACATTCCGATTCCAGATTCGATTCAATGCTTAACTCTATTAAAAAAGGATTTCGAGTGACTACAGGTCTGCAACTACTTGTTATGCTGTGCTTATTAGTTGTGCAACAAAATTCGGTCTGAGTATGAGTGGTACAACCAGTTCACCAACCCAACCCAATCAACTCAACCCGATTGTCGACAAACACTGGTTTCAAGTGAATCAGTTTGCAGTCGATTCACAACTCAAAAGAAACACTTTTTTGTGAAATCGAAAAATACTTACAATTAATTTTTGTGCTAATTTGTCGATCGCCCACTTGTTTTCATTTTTATTCAAAGGTCTTCAAAACTATTTGTTTGACTTTTGAAATAAGCAAAGGTTCCCAAAGAACTCCTTATTTATGAAATTAAAATCAATTGTGAAATGCAATGGTTTTGTTTGATCTAATTTTGTTTATTTTAATTATCAACAAATAATTTGATTGTTTGATGTTTTGGCGTTTCTTTTCAATATTAACATTATGTAGGAGTCGAACATCAATTGAATTACTCGAAAATATTAAAAATAACTTTTGTTTGACTCCCACTACAAATGCTTACGAAATGTGATTCTCTTATTAGACAAAAAAAGGTTTTCTGAATATCATTAAAAATAGTTTGAAAAATCTTTTGCTCCAAATCTTATGATATAACCATTCAATCTTCAGAAGAAAAAAAACAGAAACCCATTTATGTTAACAATATTTGAATCAAGGTTATATACTGTTTAAGTGGAAAAAAATTAAACCCATTGTCATTAGGGATTTCAAAAAGAAACTTTCTCAAAAAGTTTCTCGGAAATAATTCTAGAAATATTTATCTTAACCAAAAGATCCTCTATGAAGAAATTATTGGAAAAAAGGTATTTTACGGAAAAATATAATTTAAACTGATCAAGTTAGATTTATTGAAGCCACATTAACAATTAAACAAAAGTTGAAATGCTGTAATTTATTTTTAATATTTAGCCTCCCAAACAAAATGAAACGTAATTCAACATTACGTAATTTATAACATTTTAAAAATAAAGAAAGAAAAAAAACCCAAAAAAGTCAAATTATATGTGAAAAGAAAGTCAAATTAATTTTAATAAAATTGTTTCTAATTATTATTGACAAAAATGTTAAAAGGCATCAGAAAATTTGTTAAGCATTTATTAAGCAAAAATATTAACTATTTGTTAGTGTATAAAAATGTTAAATTAAGAATATTAATAGGAATCGCCAAGGTCTGAAACGTAAATGAGTGTCTAAGGACATTGTAAAATGGTCGATTTTTGCTCAAACATTAGAGGTAATAAGAAGAGTGGATTTACAAAAGATGAAGCAGATTACTCCACCAAAAGCCGTCATTTTGTCCTCTGTCCATTCCAGCTAAATTTAGTTATAATTTATTGAGATACAGATTAAATCCAGTTTAATCGGTAAAATTTATAAAAATTGTGGAATATCGTGAAAATTACATTTGGGTGGGGGGATCTTTTTCATTTTTCCTTGGAAGTTTTTTAAAACCTTTTTTGGGGTATTTTGATAAAATCTCAATAGATATTTCTGAAATAATATCGATCCCTGAATATTGAATATTTGTTAGTGTGGACCTCCCTTATAGAAATTTATTGGGAAATTATTTCTCATAGGAATGAGATTGCTTCTATTTTGGCATCCATAATTGTTATTCTTTAAATTTTTTGCTATTAACTTGGTCGATTGTTTAATATCAAATTACAAATAAATTAATTTGTAAATCAGTTTTATTCACATTCACTGATTAATTAATTGATTGAAAGATCGATATTAATAAAGTATTTTTCTTTCTTTTAAATATTCTGTTAAAGCTACTTGATAAAGTACTATCTGAAGAATTCTTAATGAATTCTCTATTGTTTTTACTTTTTTTACTACATTAACTGTAAGGAATGTAAGCCTGTAAGTCTTAGTATAGTTTTGTCGTTCTCACGCCCACCCGTCCAAGGTAACATGGTCCCTTAGGTTCTCTTAACTTGGCGGCCGCTACTTAAAATGAATAAGTAATAAGGCCAATCTTGTCAGTACTATTTTCATTACATTTACCAAGTATCCTGAAGCATATAGTTTTGTGGTTCTCCCCCTATGGCCTAAGCCCTAAACCTATGGGAGAAATTCCATGTTAAGTCTATGGGGAGAAAGCTCATGTTATTTCTATGGGGAGAAATCCAATGTTATGCTTATTGGGGAGGTGTATGTTCATTTTACGGGGAAAACTAAATACAACCTCTGTATAAAGGTGTATATTTTGACCAAGGTTTTTTTCAATTTTAAGGGACAATTGGAGCTTGCTGAAAACCAGAGGCCATTAAGTTAGAAGACTCTAGGAGTGACATATGGTGGGGCAAAAAAACCTTGGGTTAGGGAAGCAAGTTCGTTTAGAGGAGTCATATTCCGAAAGCCAAAATCGAAGGGAAACGTTCCTAACCATTACGTTCCGAACGAAAGATTCCTAAATTGTCCCAACTATTTGACCACTGGCTTCGCTCTCTGGTTTACCGGCTAGGAGGAAGTCAAATCTCAAAATTTTTGGTATAGGGGCAAGTGCTTTTTTAAAATAGGTAGAAATTCCGAAATTTTTGCTTGAATTGTTCAAAATGTTGTTTAATTAAAATTTAAGAATAGTTTAAATCTATTTTTACGAATCAGAGATCTAGAAAACTTATGGTTACCCCTTTGTTCCGTCACTTTATATTTTATTTCTATTTTAAAAATATTAAGGGTGGGTGGGGTGGTTTAAACCTGACCTTTAAGCCTCTAGTGAACGATTTGAGTTGGCACAACTAACCCCTCTTCTTTGGCCATTTAGTCTTCAAACATTTTGCTTAAATTGCCTTTCACCTTATTTTTGTGTCAATTTATTAAAACAGAAAACATTTATATTTCAATCTTTATATTTTTGAATAAATTGATTGATTTAATATTGACATTCATTTTTTGCAATCAGATTAAATTTTATAATAAATATTCAGATAAATAAAATGTATAAATCGAATCTATCAATGTTTTTAATCTGGTTTTAACATGATTTCAAAGTTTCAGAGCATATAGTTTCATTTTCCCCCATATTGTTCTCAAATAAGGTTTAAGAATAAGTTTGTTTAATTAAACCACAATTAAGTTATTACAGTCGATATTCGATTCTGGCAACCCGTCTGGTTTTTGGAAATGAGGGACAAAATCGAGTTAAGGACAGAATCGAGAATTTTTATCATTAATCACTAATGGAATGGCTTTTGGTTTTTCTAATTGGGGGACAGAATAGAGAGGGATAAAATCGAGTATCAACTGTATTCGTATTTTAAGACTAAATTTCTTAAAATAAGGCACAAAATATGTAAAGGATATAATGGAATAATCTTATAGATTAATATAAGGATATATCGTAGTTGTAAAGTATTTGCTTAATACTTGTTTTTGATTAAATCTAGGGATCATCAAGGGGATCAGACTATAAAGTTACCTCTGAGTTTGAACATTTTGAAAAATTCACTTAGAGCTGAAATGTTTATAATTCAGATGATCCGAATTACTAATTATAATTCGACATCAATGCAAATGACTTATTTATTGTATATGAAAACATATGAAATGACCCAAATCCCATTAATTTAGGGCCATCGCTGACCAATCCAGCACATTTACCATGCTTCACTATATTTTCAAGTTTAAAAGAATTTTTTTAAATAAATAAATAGTTTGTAATTTATAAGTTATAATAAAATAAAGAAAAATATTATAAATTTGTTTTAATCAATTAATTCAGTTATTTTACATCATGTTAATAAATTATACAATTATATCCTGATAACTTTATACTTGATAATTTCAAAACATTTTTAAAGAAAAGTCAATAAACTGAATATAAAAATTGAATATATTTATTGAGGTTCAATTTAAAAAAATGCTTTTAAAGTTGGCTTATCTAAAACCATATGAATAATTTGTGATCCATTAACTTAAGGATAGTTTTCCTAATTATTAGCTCGGAATTAGTAATTCGTATTTGACACCAATTATTTGTCACTTTTTTATTGAAGATTTTATGTCAATTTAACTAAAATTAATCCAATTTATGCAAAAAATATACATGTTTTAATTTAGTTATTACTTTGAATTAGGTTTTCACAAGTACAGTGTACTGTGTATTAGACAGTTTTCAAGACATACTTCGAATAAGAGGTCGCAATAATAATAAAAACGTTTTAAAAAATTAAAACATATTATTCGAAAAATTAGTTAAATTTGAGAGTTTATCAATTTTATTGTAAATTCAGTTAACGAAAAATCAAAACGTAAATTTAAAAACGAAATATAATTTTAATTATAAAATAAATTTGTTGGTACATGTACACTTTCTTGATTATTCTTGATTTCTCGGTTATTTGGCGATATTTTTGCGATAATCTGTTGAATTGAGACAGTGATGGTGATTAGAAGATAGATCGAAATCACCTAAACCTAAACCTCATCAAAAATCCCCTCTAAAAAAATTGGGACCGGTTTTGTTTATTTTTCGCAAGAAGAAAATGACCACAATTTGTTATTAAAATATTTAAAATGTTTTTAAATCAAATCAAATCTGTCGTTTGCTAATTAAATTGCATTCAAATCAAATTCAAATTCTTTATTCCCTTAGATTTTTATTCCTTTTTTGATAATAACCAGAGCGAGGAAATGGTTTGGCGCCAGTTCGACTTATGTCTGGCGTAGAATGATATTGTGATGTATCTGCAAGTGGCCATACATTTAGACATTTATTAATTAAACTGAATTTAATACTAATAATTTAGGGAGTGTTTTGTCAAAATTGCTGGTAAGGCTATGGATGACTGTAAAATTGCGGACCGAAATAGTGGCTCGCCTGGATGATTTTCCATAAACTGTTCATTTAATTATATGAAAGCAATAATAGATACAAAATTTTATTTAAATTAATAATTTAATCTAGTTCAATATAAAGAATATAATTTACATTAAAATTTTATAGACGTATTAAATTCTAATGCGTAAAGATGCAAGATTCTAAAATTGGAAGAATTTTTTAGTGGGGGTTCGAAGACTCATTTTTAATTTGGTATATCTGTTTCAAAATGTCTATTACACTTTTATAAACATTTGAGTTGACAATTGTTATCAATTTTATGTTAATTTTAGGCAGGGGTTATCAATAAGATAACCAGCGTATCTGGCTGCCCTCCAGCCGGCATATGCGATCCGGCAAATATTTAGAAAATTTGGAAATTTTTAATAATGGTGGCCAAAATTCAGACATTTTGCAAATGGCTGCTAAAATATTCGCATTTTTATTCTTTATTTTAAGGAATGTAGCCTTCTAACTTGTAAAATAGCTTAATCTTGGCCTAGTTAAGCTAATTTATGTTCAAAATCTCGGGGGAAAACCTCATTTTAGAAGAAAATGGCTGTTTCTGATCGATTTTGGCTTCCGGAAAATGTCCTTGAAATTTTGAGATTTGGCACCCCCTAGTCTCAAAATTTTCCATCTAGTGGTCCCAAATAAGTTGGCTCCCTACTTGGCCCCCTTGTTCTTATATATACTTGGATTTATAATGTACCTGAACTGCCACTAATTTCTCAACTCTAATATCGACTAATTTATTCCTATCCCCAAATTTTTCACCTATGTGATGCCACCTGACCAAACTTTCACTTAAAGTAAAATTTTGAAAATCTTGGTGAAACTATCATGAAAATTTAGTAAAATGTTCACCACTTACATCCTCACACCACCACCACCTCTGTATTATAGTGTGCTCTCCTTTCTGAATGTTTTTCTGCACTTTCTCTCATACATGGCATAGTGTTCAATGAATTTTCACTCGATGAAAGGCCTATTTCCAAAATATGGTACTATTACATACCAGTTTGATCAATGTAAATTTTTAAAAAGGTGGTGAAGTTATTTTTAGTAAATTATTTGATCCAATTCAAGCTGGGGTTTAAGCAATTCATTTTTTAAATCTGTTGAGAAACTTGGCCAATTCTAATTTGTATCATTCATATCTTTTCAAAATCAAACCCCATTATCCTTTAAATTAAAAGATAATTATTCTTTGGAATAATTGGAAAACCAATAAAATGGTGAATTATTCAAACCATGTATGTTCATTACATAACTGAATTAAATTGCTTCAAATGTAAAATTCCTTGTTTATTATGAAAATGTTTAATCGATGAGTTGTAAACTTGGAATTGACTTTAAATCCATGTTAAATAGTACCATAAGAATTGAACAAATGATATCAGACTTAATTCAAAGCTCTTTTGCCTTAATTTCAGATAAGAATCGCTTTAATTTTATTTTTAGAAACTATTTTTTGAGTGCCTCAGAAAAACTGATTTCTTTCTAATTAATCAAAAGAATCTAATTTCCAAACTAACGAGTTATCCATTCAACAAGTGCTCCATTTTTACTTTTTTCAAAGGCCATTGAATGGGAATGGCTTTAATGTATTGCCCACCTTTTGTTTAAAACATTTTGATTAGTATTGAACAGGGATAGTCAGAGGAAAGTATAGTATGTGTAATTTTCCAAAATGCCCCCTCTGAGGTTTGAGTAAGTTTGTAAGGAAAAGACCCAGAAAAAACTCCCCGCGCGAAACGTGACCGCAATTTCTTCCTAAATTTCGTAATTTTGTTGGTTATTTTCGATAACTTTACTGATTAAACTGTATTTAAATTGAATTAAATGCAATCTAGACTGAATTAAGATTAATTTAGCTGGATTTAGGCAGAAATAAAAAATAAAATGTCCACTTCCTGCGGTACTTCAGGGTATTGAACAACAATTAAAATTTAACGATTAATGACTGTAGACTCTTCGACAAAAAATAATTGAAATGTGGTTGATAAATAATTATTTTTTATATCGATAACTAATTTTCTGAGCATATAAATTAGCCTCTTACCCAGAATTTACCATTGTTGTATTTGAAAAGATTTACTGTCAAAATCAGAAACTTCTTTATACCATATCTTTTTAAAAGACGAAAGGCTTGGCTTAGTTTTTTAGATTTGAATTTTTATAATTTATTCAACGAATCAGTGATTAGAATTAGTTTTCTTTTCATGAGAGTTGAGTAAAATACAGGAGGACCTCAATATTGTTTGACAATTAGTCCAGATTACGACGGTTCGCAAGGTTTCAATTATAGAGAAATTTACTTTCAAGTTAACCAATAAATGAACGACAGCTCAATTGACAAATAAGAAATTGTCAGTCAAACCAAACAGTCAAACAGCAGATCGATTCTGATTTCACGCACACCGATTGGATTCACCCAATGTAAAGGACATGACTAGGAATAAGACTCGATTCGGACATTACTGGTAAAATGGTATATCAGATTTAGATCAGCGATCCATTGCTGAACCGAATCTTACTCTAAACTGAGCGACGTCTTCACTTTGAACTTTAGCAGATGGGCTATTTGGGGAGATAGCGGGGGGGGGATAATTACTTATTTTCAGGCCAAAATCAAGGGAGGGGATAAAATGGTTTTCAAAAATTGCGGCCCGAAATGGCGACCGGAAACCCCCATTTTTCTCCATTTTGTTCTTAAATTGGTTTATTTCCGATTATTAAAGCATTAATCTCATAAGTTTGGAAGAATTTATACTCACCTGATCATCCCTGGTATATAAGCTTGCCGAACTAAATGTCTGAACAGCAATATTTTCTTGTAGATCCAGGTTCAAATAAATAAATTTTACATATTCTTAATCTGCTAACTGAATAAAATTAATCAGGATAATTTTATCTGCCAATGGCCACAATTAAACATGAACATTGCCAAAAATGATATATATAAGAAAAATTTGAAAGATGCTTTTTAATACTTCAGCAAGATTGAAGTATGGTTAAACCTAGGGGATAAATTATCAAATCTCGGACCCAGGGGGAGGATATTTCAGAAAATCCCCCTTGCATATCCCTGGTTAAACTTCTAAAAATGATAATTTAATGAATATCACTATTCAAGTAGATTATTTAGCAGAACAAATGTTTTCTGATTTAAAATGGAAATTATTTATTTCCAAATTCACAGTCATTCTCATACATTGGATATGAATATAGTAATAAATTAATATCTTAAGATAGGGCAGAGTGGGCGGGAATGGAATGCTGATGAAATTTTATACTTCGAAAATTCATTACCTTGGTAAAAAATTATACTTTTAATGAATTGAATAAATCATTGATGTTTGACATATTCTTTGAGCTTATTCTTTGAATTTTCAATTACTCTTAAGTGTATTACTATTTAAGCATAAGAGAGAAAAATTATTTTTAAAGTTCATTTATATAGGTCAAGGGTGAGAAAGAAGATTACCATATAAATTTTACTAAAATTTATATCGGCTAATAATTAGGATAATTATACGTATTTTAATGTTTTCAATATTTAATTAAATCGGAAGATTGTGTTCAATAATAAAAATTTATTCAGTTTTGAAAAGGTTTGAAATCATCAACTGGTTAGACAGTGAGTTCAACTTATCTAAACTAAAATCTAAAAATTGAACGATAAATATGTTTCTTATATTATTTGTGAGATAGAAACAAATTTTGAATGAATCGTGATTTTGAACAATCACTTGAGTCACATAATCTCAATAAACAGAATTCAGTTTTGCCTCCAAAATATTTCAGTAGTCATTAATATCGACAGTTATCTCCGTTTAGTTTTAATCAATTACTTGAATGAAAACTTTTTTCGCTTGTTTATATTAAATCTGGTTTTGAAAATTAAAAGATTAATTTGTGTTAAGTGAGTCACGAATGTACTTCTTTTGATTGCCTCCAGTTTTCATTAAAAGCAATTTCGGACATTCACTCAATTGAACCAAATTTCGATCAATTAATTACTTTATTTATTATTTTTTTAAAACAAAATTCATTCTATAATTGAAGGTTTGCTTTGAAATTATTTGGATATTTGGAAATCGCGTTTCATTGGAGAGCTATATTTGAAAGACAATTTAATTGGAAAGTGGAGTATCCAAGATAAATATTTATGTGTTTGAACAAAAACTGTTTGACAATAGATGTTTGAGCGAATGCGAATGTTTTGAATAAACTAGTTATTATTAAGCAGGTATTAATAAGTATTTTTGCGGTAAATCCCAGCTGGGTATGGTATAGAATAGAAAAGTTTATTTAATAGAAAAAAATACTTAAAAACTATGAGTTTTTGGTTAAAAAGCTTTTGTTATAAATAATTATTAGTAGATATTTAAGAATCGATTCCTCCAATCAATGATCAGACAGTCAGTTTAGTAGTTGTAGAACAGTTAAGCATGGCATAAATTCACTGAATTGTATTAAAACTGTCAAAAGATAGTTTCAAAAATAATTCATTAAATTGAAATAAATCAAGAACTTACCTTGGAAGGTCCCATGTTGAGCAAATCAATACTGTGATGGTCTTCATTATTATTAGATAATAATGGCGAACACATGTGTCTCGATCACTACCCGTGATCTTCATGAGTGCCTGGCCAAGAGTCAACTGACTCAAGACTCGGCTTCTTTAGGTCGATAACCGTTTTTGGATAGACTTTGAGTGCAATGAGTGAAACGTCGCTTATATCAGTTTTCATTGAAATATTCCCAGATTTTTGCTAAATTATTTGTTTATAGCATTTCTATGCGGGACAGAGAGCTCCGCCGCAGAACACTGGTCCACCCAATGTGAACTAATGTCCTGTGACAGACATTACAGTTGCTGTACTTGCTTTACCCTGCGTTATCATTAAATGGCTAGATTAAAAGTTAATGCAATAAATAATTTCTAAACATATTTTTGCTAATCTAGCTAGTTCACCTGACATTGTATCATTTAGTAAATAATAAAAACTAGATCAATCTCGCTCATTCATTCTAATTCTTTCTAAAAAGGGGGGTCTAGTATATCTCGCTAATTTATTGTCTTTTATTAGTAATTTTAATAAATTTAAGATTTCTTATTCATTATTTCTATTGTTTATTACTTTTTCACTACATTTACGAAGTATGTGGTATATGCATTTGTCGTTCCTATGTTAAGTCTATGGGAGAAAATCCTATGTTAAGTCTATGGGAGAAAATCCTATGCTAAGTCTATGGGAGAAAATCCTATGTTAAGTCTATGGGAGAAAATCCTATGCTAAGTCTATGGGAGAAAATCCTATG
>JAQIWP010000151.1:0-36634 GCA_034695525.1 Euzetes globulus
TGCATGCTTTGGATCGTTTGCTTATAAGCAAAATAAATTAAGTCCAATAGATTTTTCAAACATTTATATATTTTCGGACCCATGTTTGCAAAGCTGTGAACCTGGCAGAAGGCCTCTGCTGTGCTGTCGACCAGTGCTCTTCGCAGTGCATGACTGTCTTCATAAATCATGAGTAGTGATAGTTGTTTGCCATTCAGATGGACGTAATCACGAACATTACCGAACATTAATGGCGGTCCTCACTTACTTTGAACCGATTTATTTCATTCAATGCATTCCTGTCTAAGTTTTCATAGAATAGTTTCTAAAAAAAGTCCAGCAATTAATGACTTGAATTTCTGCGACCAAACTATTTATCATATAATATAAACTAAAATATACAGATATACCAAAGCTTTTGTAATACTATTCCTATTTATTAGCGTTTCCTTAAGATAACTATTATTTATTAAACATTTCTGAAATTAATGCTTAATTCAAACGACTGCCATATCATTCATTATAAGTAATGAAAATTTTGAAATATTAATCCATTAAAAGTATAGTCCAACGAATAAACGAATTCATTTTATTTTCCTTTTATGTCACAATGAATTTTCACAATTCAAACCAAACCATTCTTATATCAAATTTTGTTTAGTTTTAGAGTTTAAAAATTAGATTAAAATTTATTTTATGCTAAACATAGATATTCATAAAAATGCAATTCATTTCAGTATATTTTCAAATAACTGTAAAATTTTTAACTTTGTTTTATCTAAACTGAAACCCATTTTAGAGTTATGTGAATTAGAGATAAAGTAATTCAGAATACATTCAATTCATTTAATGGAAGATTATTTGCAACCAAGTTAATAATAGTCTTTAGAAAAAACATATGCTTTTTATTCAATTAGTTTAATTTTTCATATCTTCAAAACAAATGTATGCCCTCTTTATTTTCAATTCATTAAGAATTGGGTAGTTTTTGCATTCAATTATTCATTAAATCATTTGATTTGAATATGTTTTGAATAATTTAAAAGTGTGTTCAGAGATCTGTCATCTATTCGTTGATTTAAATTAATAATCAGGAAATGCATCGATTGCTCAAAACATCAATTAATTACTTGGGATTAATAATTACAGATGAGATGGAAATAAGCAAAGGTTCATAAAATAGATCAATAGCTAAAGGATTTGTTTTACAAGTCTTAATGAAGTTATTCGATGTAATCAAGAATCTGGTGAATTGTTTCCTACATTTTTCAAATAATAATTAAGTGAAAAATTTCTAATTTCAGCTAAAATTAAATGAAAAATTCCCATTAAAATAGTTTTGTTTGAAAATTTTCGACTTTGAGTTGTGAAGCGACGGTTCTGTAAAATTATTATAATTTTTTGGCACTTATATAATGAGTTACATTATTATATGTACACTAGTTTTACTCATTTATTAGTGAACACGAACTAAACCACTTTAACGGAAGAATTTCAAATAAAGATCCAAAACATTTATTACGTGAATCAGTATATAAGAGTCATATATTGGATGCTTTCAAATCACAATAAGAAAAAATAATAATATATACCTTATATTCTTCTCTAGTATTTCATACATAGTTTTGTAGACATTCAGTTGAACAGAGAAAGAGATGAAGAGAAAGAGAGATAAAATAGTTTTAGGCAAAAATTTTTGAAATGTAATTCCATGAAAAAAAAATTGTTTGTCGAAGCAAAATAAAGTTTGTCTATATTATATAGAAAGACTGATATTGTAGTTATCAACTCTATAGTGAACTGAAGATATTCTCTATCTTTCCTTAAAAAGCATTTTTGTATATTTGAACAAAAAAATTTACTTACTTTACATCTAAATTCAGATTATTTTTCTTCTCCATATTGTGTTCGTATGACTCTATGGGTAAACAAGTATTTCTTTGTCACACAAAGCAAATAAATCTTTTTATATCTATTTCTGCGATTTTTTATTTGCATTGAATCGGATTTTATTGCTTTTATTCTCAAAGTAAATGTCATCAGATTTTTCTCTTCTCTAAATAATTAATTAATTTGGAAACTACTCATTATATGCTCCCATTCTATAACATAATGAATCAAATTTTGTTTTTGGGTTCTCCTCCTCTCTTCTAATATAGAAAATATGATAAAAATATTTTCGTCGCAAAACATACGTAATTTCATGCATTAATAACTTTAGTGATTAAATATCAAAAAATTTGCAAATTCGTTGTCTTTTGATGTCTTCTGACTTAAGATATAGCGATTAAAGTTAAGATGTTTTCAGTGACTGCCAGAAAACGTCACATCAAATGAAGGCTTCATTTTGTTTGACCGCAGACTTCAGAATCAGATTTTGCGTGCGTTTGGATGGTGTGCCCCAAACAGTCATTGAAAATAATTTAAACTCGTCTTTATGTCTTGTGTCGACTTATAGTCTTTCAACGAGTCGTTTAGTCGTAGCATAAATACAGTGCCAAAGGAATGGCATTCTTTGCTCTCATCATCTCTTTAGCAGAGATTCACATATTTTTGCTGTTATACCATATTTGGATCGTGTTTTCAGGGCTTCTCTTATGACCGTAATTCCGGTTCAAGTCACCAGAGGTTGTGTTCATTTCCTCTTCAGTCCGCGTCTGGTCTCCACTCTTACACTAATTGGAAACTATCTCTCATACTATCGATAACTCTTTTGAGTAGCCTTTCATTCATATACTTCAAGAGATGACCGGTTCGGATGAGTAGAGTTTATTGTAGTCCAGATTGAATTGCACCGAAAAAAGCCATTGACTGTCTTACTCTCTTAATCAGTGAACAGATGAAAGGGTACCCAAAAATCCAGATTCAATATAAGATTAGTCTTTTATTGAGATCTCAATGACGAGCTCTTCTAATATTGAGTTTAAAAGCATATAATTCCGGTTCAATTGATCGAATCGATTGTTTTATTGCTATTCATATGTTTTGTTTCATGGGTTTTGTACGTCAATATGTATGGGCTTATCGAAGCTTCTCATTGAATACTAACATCTAATTATCTAACCATTTATTTTCTATTAAAACAATCAGTAATAGTGTAGTCGACCCTCTATTGTGTGACTATTTCTTTTTATTAAATACTTATTTGAAGGTTTTTTTTCCTTTTTTGCAAAGCAATGCTTCACTTATTTTACAAGAAGAGAAGTCTGGTCTTTATTTGAAGTGACTTAAGTGACTATCAAAGAGTATACACTTTTTTGAGTCGTCCCTTAAGACCCGATTTGAACACTAATAGGCGTTATATAATATTTAGTTATCGTCCAAATAGTGAGCCACTGGTATAACCCCAATATTCATCGATATTCCAGAAATCATGACATCAGTGACTAAAGTTGTATATAAGGAGCAGATCTGCAATGAATTTGTTCGACTCAATGCACACCATCTCGACTCTAATGCCATTCCTTTTCCTATTTTATCTGAAGTAAGCTTTCCTTTTGTAACATTCCTTAAAAGATATTAGTTTTTTGGAATAAAAATCGTTAAATTTTCTGGAGTTGTGGCCAACAAAAAGTAAAATCACTTAAATTGAAAATCATTAAAATTTTTACTGTTTTCTCATTAATTCGATTCTTGGAAACCATTAAAATTGTTAGCAAACACTTGAAGATTATCTAATTTTATAATTATAGCACTTATTTTGAATAAACCTGCAATTATTTAAAATAAGGTTTTTAACAGCAAATCCCAAAATGAGTCATTCAGTGCTTCCTTTACTCATAAGGGAAGTGTCGCATCATATTTGAGCTCATTTTGGGTCTTGAATTGAGGAAATTTTTTCATCGTTACAGTCGACTGATTTGAGCTGAAATTCAGTGCTCTGTCTGTATATCGATCTCAGGACTCATAACTGAATGGCTGTAAGGCTTACGCAACTGTTCTCTATTCCGATGGCACCGAAACGAGTGTTGGGAAGAGTTAGTGTTAACTCTATATTACACGACTCTATACTCAGATATTCAATGCATCGAAAAGAGCTTTATTTCAAGTCATATATATTTGACTCCTTGTGAGTAACTGTTAAACGAAGAGAAAAGTTGCCGACGTTTGCACAGGTTTCCAACCATTATGTGTTAGCAAAGGAGGTTTATTGAAGTTATTGCCATTTTTCCTCTCCAACGCATTTTCACGCAAACGCTCACAAAATTCATTTGATTCCCAAATTCGAGACATTCTCACAAATTAATTCTCTATTCAAAAAAGTATGTCATTTCAAAGCAGTTTAATAGATATGAAATTAACGCACTTTTAAACAAAAGATATTTATTTGACTCCGTTTAATGGGAACCGACACACAAACATCTCATAAGATTCATCTTCTCATTATTTCATTGTGCGCTTAGAACATATTATTTTACTTTTCTTTTAAGTAAAATTTTCATATATTTCAATGATTTATACAAAGACTTACTTTGTATTAAAATGAAGCAAATAATGGAGTCTCCGGTAATCCAATAAAGCCTTACATTTGCTGCACAATTGTTTTTATTATTATGCAAAAAAGCCTCGACTCATCTTCATATAAATGTGAATACCTACCGTTTCGATGTGTTGCTTGAGTTGGCCTAAAGCTGGTGCTCTTGTATTATCCCAGTATTGACTACTATCCGAATGTAAAGCTCAGCCTAAAAGCCAGTTTCTCTGTCTAACAGCACAAACATTTGCTGTGAAGCGCTTTTCTTATTACAGCAAATCATTGAAGCATAGACTCGATTTGCATACAATCCTGTAATTTAAAAATTAAAAAAAATCCTTTTTTAACACAAATAGTGTATATAATAGACGTGCCATTTGTCAAGTTTTAAGATAATGTACTAAAACTTTCCTTTTTTAAGCAAAGAATATTCGTTAAATCGGGCGAACATGAAATGTAGGTCTCAGAAGTGATAATTGAACCCTATTTATAA
The DNA here is from genome assembly GCA_034695525.1 of Euzetes globulus. Taxonomy (NCBI): domain Eukaryota; kingdom Metazoa; phylum Arthropoda; class Arachnida; order Sarcoptiformes; family Euzetidae; genus Euzetes; species Euzetes globulus. The sequence goes on from JAQIWP010000151.1 coordinate 4,947, forward strand.
GTATTAAAAGTTAAAAAACGTTAGTTTGCATTTTGGCCACCGATCTGTTCAACACTATATTATACTAAATAAACGGAGAAAAGAATAGATTAAAAATCGATTTCTTGCTTATTCTGCATTAAAAACTACTGACGACTTACCAGAAAAGACTTTTTAATGGAATTTATGTTATGAATTGAATATTGCTTTAACTCTATTCGTAACTCTTAGATATAGCTCCTGCTGTTCTCTCTTTGCCATAACTTTTATAGACAACACATCTCTTTGATAAACCACACCAGAGATTGATTGCTCCCATTTTTTGCTCTTCTTTATAGACTTTTTCGCCCTTTACTTAGAGTCAGTGTAACAAAAACTTATTAGAGCCCGAACTGGTTGACTGTGCACTTCTTTGATCTGTTTTCTCGGTGAATAAATTGGCCGCAAATATGTTTTGTGATTCCGACGAATAAGTTTCAATGAAATCTCTGTTAGAGTTAAGAAAAATGATTTCCAAGAAATGCTTGAATAATATCAATGCTTAAAGATGTTTAGGGGAATGGTATATATCAGACGATCAGAGCATCAAAAACATCAAAGCTATCAAACGTGATGTGGATTAAAGCAAAATGTTTGCCTCTAATCTAATTACTTCTAAACAACATATGCGACACAATGTTATTACTTATAACTTAATAAAATAATAATATCGCATAAAACTATGCAAACTCTGAATGCAATCGCAAAATGACTTATATTTTATGTAATGCTCTTTAAATAGATTACTCTATTCCTCTCTCTATTCCTGTTTTACTGCAATTCTTAATAAATTTGAGTTGAATTATATTCTGCTCTCTTTTTTGTCAAATGAATAGTAGGCCTCAGAATGACTACTAATCTGTTCTAACTTTTGAGTACGAATTATAAAAGAAGAAGAAATGATTTTTGCATTCTTTAAATTACTTTCTCTATTGTGCACTCAGTTTTATATTCATTTGGAAACAAAGTCTAATTTTCTTGAGTGCAGTCTTGACTCTAATCATTAGCGATTGAATCTTTCATTTCTGATATTATTACTGGCTTTTTGTCTCCAGCGCTACAAATAACTACCTTTCGCTCATGAATTTCCGTTCAGTCATAACAATAATAATATAAGTGAATAAAAGATTGATTGTCTTCATATCAAGCCCTCAAATATTTACCTCCAATTCGTTTGATTCAAAAATATCCTCGACCATTAATAGAATCATTCGAAACGAAATGAAATAATCCATTTTCTAACCTATTTTTCATTTGGTTTTAATGAATTGGTTGGCATTTTCCAGTTCATCAAATCATTGAATTAATTATAAGACATGACATTAATTGAATTTTTAGTCGAATTGTCAGACTTTACAAAAATTTATTTACTATGTTTTGCTCCAAAATATTTATGAATTCCTTTTTTTAAAAAGGAGATAAATTCATTTAGTGGAATGACAGCAAAGGATTTCAGAATCAAACGGCAGTCATCTGTTTATTCCCATTATTTGGCAGAAATTTGTTTTCAGACAAAAGAATACTCTTTTCCATTAACTTTTTTGAATCTGTTTTTTCATTTTTATTATTCAGACGCAAAAATAAATTGAATTTTTAAGCCTTTTATCGTTAGAAAAGGCTTTACTTATTATTCAAATATTAATGGAAAATATTTTAAGATTCGGTTTTGAAGTTAAGAAATAAATGAAGAGATTATCGCTTAGACACCGAACTATTCATAAAAACAAATTAATTGACAAAAAAGGAACAGAAAATTGTATAAAACTTTTGGTTTTAGCGAAGTATTGGAGGTTGAGAGGAGAAAATGCATATTAAATACACGACTGAATGACTCAAAACAGATAAAAGGATTGCCGAGTATTGTGTTCCCTGTTATCCCACTATTCATTCGCCACTCTCTGCCAAACAATAAATGTCCACACATTACATGTCTTTCCGTCACTTTTTTCGTTACTCTATTTCTACTAATGCTTTGTTTCAGTTTTATATACGTTTTTATGCTTTCAAATGTCTTCGAGAGTTAAGCACTAAAAGGATGCGATGGTTGTTCCAGAAATGTATGTGTTAGTTGACGAGACAGATGTTTACTACTGAATCCAATACAGTCTTTCCATTGGATTTATTCCTCACAAACAGTGATGTCTTATTGTCGCACAAATGATTCGATAGTATAACCGAAGTCTGTCTGTCATCTAACAATGGATAGCCTCTAAAATGCTTACGAAAATTAGTGTCGTCTCCCATAATAACGTCTGTTTTGTTCAAATGTCGTTTTTCATTGAAAAAAGTTGTGACTTGAAAAATGTTTTTAAATTAATTCGAGAAACAAATCATTGTTCTGTTCATCAGTTCGTGTTTTACTCTATTCTCATGTCTTTATTGTTTCGCTTAAATCTGAAATTATGGCAATTGTTTTGATGAGATGGAAGTCAACGTCACTATAAATAGGAGTTCATGTTATGAATACAAAACTTTTTAAACAACAGTTCAATCCATTTATGTTTTTGCTTCCAAACTTTGTTCTATGTATTGCAAACCTATTCCAACTGCTCTTCCTTTCTACCAAGAGATGAGAGAGAGAGAGAGAGAGAGAGAGAGAGAAAGAGAGAGAGAGAAATCGATTTTTGAAGTAATATCTTTGCCCTAACAGCCATCGAAGCCATTGTTCTGTCCCCTCAAACATATAAAGGAAAGGCAATCTTTATCTTTGCTTTCTATGCTTTTCCATAGACTATACTCCTCCTTAACTTTATCTCTGGTTTTCATTGACGTAAGGAATTGTGTGTTATTTGACTTTAGAGTTACGACTTTACGACTTTATTTCTACCAATTTTTCAAACTTAATTTCGTCAATCGATTGAACGACATTTTTTCTGTCTCTCCTTTTCCTGTATTGCAATTAATATCGGGGAAAAATCTTTTATTTCATCTCAAAAGCGATTGATTTAAAAGAAGTCAAAACTCAAAAATTAAGTTCAATGAAAATATATCGATTTGATGTAATTTTGTTGCCTTCACTTAATTTAATTATACAGTATATGATATTTAGCTTTTTTTGCTTGGCAATGATCGATACAAATTCCTCCTAATAGACTATTCGTTTACAAATACACTTAATTTATTGCACCAAATGTCATTGGATATCCTTGGTCATCTTTCTTTTATAACAATTGTTTTCTTCATTGTGTTCAAAATGATTAATTTATTTACAAATCTTCAAATGAATCGGAAAGTGCTAACCCTTGTCAAAGGGCTTACACGTCTGTCATATGTTATACAGTTTATAAATTATTTCTGATTTTTCAATAAATTTATCGATCATTTTGTTTTCGTTATAAATCAATTTTTCTGTGTTTTGGGTTCTTTTGATTTATATTTTGACCAAATTTCTTCTCAAAACTATTATTATTTTATATTTTTTAGGACAAAATAACTATTTCTTAAATATTTATTCGCAATAAAGTGAAGATCTTTCTGATGAAACTTTTGTAAAGTAATTTGGAGTCAAAACTTCATAGTTAACATTACTTAATTTATCCGTTTCGATCATTCAAATGATTTCCTTGAAGAAGAAAAAATGGAAATTTTATATAATATCAACCATTAATCGAATGAAAAATTCAAAAATAAATGCATAAAATATTTAAATTACTTCAAATGATAAAGGATTCGATGCGATCGCAAGTGTGGGATATTACCATCCATTTGAATATAAGTTTTATTCTGTGCTTATCTTTGAGTTTTCCAATTAAACACTGACTGAAAGTTTTTTCTGCGATTGAAAAATATTTCTTTTTGAGGAACGATTTCCATAGGTATTGATATGCAAATGGATGATAAAAGTGCCATCAATTGCCTAACCTTTCAAATGTGACAATAATTCTTAACGTAATTCAAATCAGACTTTTCATTAAAAGATTTGAGCGAAAGCTCCGGGAAAAGCAAATTCAATCAGAGGTCTGAGTCTAACAATGTTTGTCATCAAAAATAGAGTTTATTTAGGATTAAATAATATTAGTTAACGTCAACATTAATTTATAGTTAGTCGACGACACAATTATTGCAATCACTTCACTCAAGCCGTGTCTCAACTTTCATATCGTAAGCTCTTTATTGCGTTTACGGTATTATTAAAGTAAACTTTAGGCCAAGTTTTGACATTTGGCTAAATTCGTTGTGTATTTTTTCAATTTCAGATCGACTCGTTATCATTGGAGCCAAACAATGTGGTCAGTTGTGTCTCCAAAGGAAAATCAGAGGTATGCCTTCCCATTCAATTCATTGATTTTGTCTGATTGTCAAAATAAGGATTAAATGTTTTGAATACCTTTCTCTTTGTTATCAATAGCTTTATGACTGCAGAAATCATATTCGAGTGATTCAACCCATAGGAAGTGATAGCAATAAGTTATATATTTGTGGTACTAATGCTCACAACCCTAAAGACTGGGTTATTAATGTAAGTATTAATGCTTTTCTCATATCTCTTTGCATTAACCCAATCGATAGAAACGAATCCATTCAGTGATAAATTGGAATATTTTTCCATTTATTTATAATTTTAGATAAACTAAAGACAAGTTTATTCTATAATTTATAGACTTCTTTGCAAATCAGTTCTGATTATAAATTACATTTATTTTTAGGCAAATCTATCCCTATTATCACCTCACGAGTCGTTTCCTGGAATCGGCACCGGTATAGCTAAATGTCCGTTCGATCCCGACGACAACGCAACTGCAACGTGGGTCGGTCAGTATCACCACCAGTTCCCTTACCATTTGCTTTTAGCACAACCCGAATCAAACACCATTAAGATTTAGGCAAAGCTTACAAATATATACTTAAGACACGGCTAAGAATAAATGGACGCAAATGTTGTGCTTCTCTTTTTTCTGTGAATTTCACAGTTTTTAAGCTTTTAAGTTAATAAATATATTTAAATAAATGCTTTGACTTCCAAACAGTTTGATTGCCTAAAACGCCATCAAATTTAAGTGAAATGTCAGCAAATATTTACCATCGATTCACGAATGCATAAAATGTTTTAACAACTTTTAAAAATATTCAATTTTAGTATTCAACACATTTACCAGTTTTTAGAGGATAGCTAAGAAAACGTTTACAATTAACGGTTTGCTTAGGATAGTCTCTTAGGATAGCACCCCTTCCTATCAATCAAAAAAGAACAGCTTTTTCACAACTCATATAATATGCAAAACTTTTTAAATTTGACGACTTATGCGATCCTTTCCTGATATGACTGATGACCGTTTGTGGACTCAGTTCAAGAATCTGTTCAAAGCTCTTAAAAGCACAAAATTGAGCCAAACTGTAGATATCAAACAGAATAACATCAAATGCCTTTGGAAATGCTTTTTTCGATTTTTGAATGAACTGTAAATTGGAAGACAGACACAAACTATAGGGAACTCAGATTCGAAACCTTAGTATTAGCTAAGAATGCGATCGTTTTATATAATCGAAGTATAGATGGATTCTATTCTGTAGTTTTTTCTCGTTTCTCAACTCGTTTCACACAATCATTAGGAAAGTCGATAAAAGGCCAGAAACACATCGAATACTAATGTATTGCTTATTCGATGTACTCTTTCTCTACAATACTTTGTTAACCATATCTTTGATGCTATTATAGTGAATAAGTTTTTGCCATAAATTCGTTCAACTGATAGAATAAATTCGACTTTTGCTCCGCAAAGTATATAGATTCGGATTATAGTCCGCTCTAAACATCCCCAAAAATTTCTGCCAGGAGGGCTGAAAATGTGAGCTCTTCAATTTTGTTGGGTGCTAGTGTCCAAGGGCTTTTATATTTGGGAAATATTCAAATTAGCAAAGTTCCTTGAAATGTTTCCTTGAAATTCACAAGTTGCAAAAGAAAATTATATATCAGAACAAGTTTTGTGATAATTAGTTTCAATTTAAAACAGTGTTAAGAATAAAACTAAATGACTTAATTTCCAATAATTTTTTGCCTAAAGGTGTTGTCATCGTTTGAATAGTTTGTTGGTATCCTTGTTTATTATTCAGTCGATTCAATCAATTTGAAGATAGAATTCATTAGAAGTGATAAATAAATGCAATAAAAACCAGAATTAAGTTTATGTTAAGTTATTTGTGAGACCAGATTCCATCAAATTTATCATTTAATACAAAGAATGGCAGAAAAAGTCTATTCTATGATTCGATATATGAGATGTCATATTCTTTTGACAGAATTCTTTTCATTGCATTTATTTGATTGTGTTTGACATTTGCAGAACATGGAAATCCAGACGGTCTGCCCGGCCTCTACAGCGGATCTGTTGCAGAGTTCACAAAAGCAGATACAGTTATTTTTAGGACAGATTTATATAATTTGACGACTGGTCAAAAAGTACAACCATTCAAACGGACCGTCAAATATGACTCCAAATGGCTCGACAGTCAGTCTCACAAATCATAACAATTTTCATACATTTATTAATTAATGTCTTTCTTACAATAGAACCCAATTTTGTCGGTTCCTTCGATATCGGAGACTACGTATACTTCTTCTTCAGGGAAAGTGCTGTCGAATATATCAATTGTGGCAAGAACATCTACTCCAGAGTCGCCCGCGTCTGCAAAGTAGGCGTTCAATCATTGCATTGAATTTATTTTCATTTTTCATTTTGAAAAATCATTTGTGATCTGAAAAACTAATTGAACTGTGAATTGACTGATAGCGCGATACCGGCGGTAAAAATATCCTCAACAAGAATTGGGCCTCTTTTCTGAAGGCACGACTCAACTGTTCGATTCCCGGAGAGTTTCCCTTTTATTTTAACGAAATTCGTAAGCAATTGATTGCAACTATTTTTCAAATCTGTTTTAATCGTTGTCTGCAATCAATAGAAAGCATTTATAAACATCCGGACGACAACCGAAAATTCTATGCAGTCTTTTCCACTTCAATGAATGGTCTGATAGGTTCAGCCATTTGTACCTTTGATCTCAACAAAATAGAAGAAGTCTTTTTGGGTAAATTCAAAGAACAGTCCACTTCTTCAAGTGCTTGGCTGCCAGTCTTGAGCAGCAAAGTTCCAGAGCCGAGACCCGGCACTTGTGTCAACGACACTCAAGTGTTACCTGACTCTGTGCTCAACTTCATTCGCGGCCATCCATTGATGGATTCAGCCGTTGCTCACGACAACGGAAGGCCTGTCTTTTATAAGCGGGACATTGTTTTCACCCGAATAGTCGTCGATAGATTAGAAGTCGATGGCATCGCATATAATGTATATTTTGCCGGAACCAACACAGGGATGGTCTACAAAGTGGTCGAGTGGTACGACCGCTCAGGGGAAGTCCACTCTAATCTGGTCGATGTTTTCGAAGCGACAGTTCCGGAACCGGTCCGAGCGATGGAGATTTCGGGCAAACATAAGTCACTTTATGTCGCTTCAGATTCTATGGTCCGCCAATTCGATCTTCTCATGTGTAGAGCCAGACATGAGAACTGTGTTCGTTGTATACAAGACCCATACTGTGGTTGGGAAAGGGATCACTCAGAATGCAAGCCATATGTGATTGGGTAAGCCTTCTATTCATTCTTATAAATGAAACAAATTTTAACAAATGTTTTTCTGAAGTCTAATGCAAGACATAACGAACGCCACTCCCGGCATATGTGACAACAGTATTAAACAAAAACAAATCAAAGCCAATTGGGGGCAAAGTATACACCTTCCCTGTCCGATCCATATACCAGACATTGAAAGTATTATCACAAGTGAGGGACCCATTAAATGGTTTTATTATCGAAGCGAACGGTCGAGTGGTTATGAGGTATTCCCGCGAAGGGATAAGTTTGTGCAAACTTCAGACCACGGACTCGTCATTCTTGGCATCAGTGATCGCGAGAACGGCCGCTACGACTGCAAGTTAGGCACTAATACTCTCTATTCCTACACAATAACAGTCGACGCCAGTAAGTAGTCATTCAAACATACAATTAATTCATAAGAATTTTCATTTTTATCAAATGATTAATAAAACGTGTTTTTTAATCAACAGAAACGTGTAATACTCCCACAGAAGCAGAGTATCGGAAAGTCTACTCTGACTGGTGTCATGAGTTTGAGAAGTACAAGCAGGCGATGAAGGCCTGGCAGGTCAAACAAGCAGTAAGTCTGCACCCATTCTTCTGATTGCCTCCAAATCTTAACTACCATTTATTATCCGCAGAAATGCCAAACAAGTCATCCGAACGAAGTGTCGAATACGAGTCCAGTCTCGTGAGCGCTGGTAGTGAGCACTGGTGGCCAACAATTAATTCAATAACTGAATGGCAGTCTATTTATCCTGAATTTGTGCTCAAATCTGGTCATAACTCTCACATCAGTTCTCGATATTTAAACTCGTTTTTGGATGAAATAATTTTATTTGAAAAATGCTGTGATATATACGAAATGTTCGTTCAAAGACTCGACCCCTCAATAGACTCAAAGAGACTGTGCTTTTGTATAATAATAACCAAAGAATAGCTAAATATTTGACTGTTTTAGCGAAAAGGCAATACTTGTATTGAATTTGATGTCAAATCCGATTTCCAACGACAGAAACCGAAAACTAATACTTATTATAGGAATGTGTTATTTGTGAATATTGTGTATAATATGAGCCAATCCCTCATCAAATGTTTTCCCCATTATATCAAAGACTTTTCTAAAACCTAACGTGAAATCCAAAGTTTGGATCGTTTGGAAAACTGCTCGAAAACTGCAAAACTCGAGAACAAAGTTTTCAACAATTCATTTATCATTCAAAGAGTGCCATCACTTCACTATTCAATCGGAAAAATCAATTAACAATTGGATATCAATTAACGGAATAACGACAACAATATTAACGACTAATTAATAATTTTGTCGAAACCGAAGCCAAACTTCGATCGCATTTATTATCTGATATGCAATCAATCGAAAAGAAAATGAGAAGCAAAAGAGATGCCAAACAATCATCAAAAGCGAAATACGAATATCTTTTATCTCTCCTTAACTGTGATTTACATTAAAAAATATCTTTTTATTCCCCAAAAGTCTAGTTCTCATCAATCGATCCGTGTTTTAGTTCACGAAATTATTAATTGAAATAAAAAACTTTTATTTATTGATAAAAATACTTAACAAATAAAAGCAAAAACAGTTTCCAAACAAATATTGATTTCCTGCCAAATAGTGTACAGATTTTCTTACAATCACTAAATCTATTTGTGTTTTATGTATAAAAAAAATAAATAAATTTAAATATTATATTAAATTACTTAATGTTTAGTCATTTGTTTAGAATATTTGGTTTCAAACAAAATGAAACATTTGTTTCGTTGAATTTATTCTAAGCGATGCCTTAACTCTATTCATGAACTAATAAATCAACGATTGCTGCACTAATTTAGTCTGAATTCGTTAGTGAGTCCGCCCCACAAACAGGAATATCGACTTAATGAAGATGTGATGATATTAACAGAACATTCAATAATGGCGTAAATATTTGTCGGCTCCAATCGATCCCGGATTCACTGACCGATACTTTAATTACCTCTTTTTAATGGCTTCACGCCTCAAATCACTTAATTAAACCATTCAAATAAGAAAACACATCAGAAAATCGTCAGACATTTTGCGGCCAATTATCGTCTCAATAACTGATTGAAAATAATGCAATACCCAGGCAATTTATCTATTTCAGTGGCAGATAAATTTGATTTTAGGTTAAACTTTTATCAATTACTTTTAAATCAGGTTTTTTTTCATGAGTTTAATTTGACCCAAAATTGTTGCAAACGTTTCGTTAAATGATTTCATTTCCAATTTATTTTTACAGATTTTGAACTAAAATAAAAACATTTAAGAAATAATTTTTAAAATATGAAAATATAAATATTTGTTTGAAAATGAATTTCAACATTTTTATGACTAATTAATAGTAATTCAGAGTTTAGTCATTCTTTTTCGTGTTTTTCATTCAAATTGATATAAAGTTTAGCGATATTTCCGTCAGAAGTGGTTCGTCCGACGAATTCCAACCGCTTTTTGGAATTTTCTTCATTCAGTTTATTTGTCCAAATGCTGAGCAATGATTGAGTTCCTGTCGAGGCCTCGAAAGGAGTAGTTTTAAGCTTTTTTATTTCGGGTTCGGGTGTTTTGCCACCATTTAGTGTGTCAGACAGTTGGCTGAGTTCGTTGCGGGCCCAATCATTGAGCTCCTTCCAGGCCCACGAATTGTCCACTGGTTTGGTGCCATTCGATTGTCTTTTAAGAGACTCTTCTGTACTTTCCGTGACTGGCGTTCGAATAGAAGGTACCGTCGAGTGTTGATCCGGTTTTGAACGACATTCCAAAACACAGCTCAAAATTTGTTTGTGTTCGGGAGTCACACAATAGGAGCGCACAAAGTATTCGACTTCATTCCATAGCATTCGATACAACTCTTCTCTTTTGGGTCCTTTCCCTTTAGAACCAATAGTCGGAACGGGAAGAGTAGTGCCTTTACTTTCCATTCCCACCAAATGATAGATTGATTTTTTACATTCGAGAACTTCCTCTTCAGTTAAGCACTCTTTTGGGACTAAATTAAGGAAACTTTGGATTTGTATCTGAATATTGTAGAGAATGGTTTGTCCGATAACTGGCGGCCAATAAATAGTTTGTTTGGCCAACGATTGCTTCGCTTTTTCAATGGGAAACAACACATCCTTATTAGCGGTTGGGATCAGACGACAGGCCACCAAACGATTCTTTTTCATCATTTCCCCAAAATCATTAATCCTGTAATCTGTTACCCGACCACCACTGCCCTCACTTATGGAGGGCGGATCCTCAAGAATAGACCGACCGGTTCCTAAAGTATGGATATATAGTTCTCCACAATGACTGGACAGCATATGAGACATATATTTAGAGCCTTTCAGTCGCGGCATTTCCAACATCACAGTCCTTCCACTCAAAAGAAAGTTTGTGAGACAACTGGCGGGTCGACTGTTCACATCGACTGATGTAAATCGATGGGAAGCCGTGCAATAGTGAAGTTCCACTGCATTGGTTCGGGGGGTGCACCACTTCAGGCTAATTGTATCGTACGAAAAGCCTTCTCTTATTTGTTTGACACAAACACCTTCTGCAGTGACGGCACCCGATTTAAAAGGGTCGGTATGTGATTGGGATGAGTGGACGATCTCGACGTCGTAGTTGGCAGAAGAGCTGGCATTTTGTTCCTCTTTCATAGGAATGCCAGTGACTGTAGTCGAGGCCAAATCGAAGTGACCTAAAACCAAATACGAGAGCTTTGCCGCTAAAAAACGGCCCGATTTTACAGAATGTACTTCAGAACAAACCGAAGAACTCAACGTATGTTTTGGTATTTCGAGGATTTTTGAAGTCATTGTCTGGTCATCGATTGGAAAGGTATTAATGAAAACCAATTCACAGAAGTCTATAGCCATTAAACCACAGTTTTTGTCGATTTGTTTCTGCTTTGAAATCAATTCGTTTCGTTCGACAATCAATTGTTTTACAGAATCTTCTAATGATTTGATGTGAGAATCGTTTCTAAACGAAGAAATACAAACAATTCTTCCTTTATTTGTCAGTTCAGTTGAAGACTCTTTGGAACGGATGGTCTGAAGTTGTGTCGGATCCGAAAGGGCTTCAATCGCTTTATGAAAGCCATTAATGATTTGACTTTTTTCTGAGGGCTTATACTGTTTAGTCTTCAAGTGGGCGACGGAACCGCATTTGGCCAACCATTCCATACAATTCTGGAGGCTCTGGACTTCACTGTTCCAATCGTTGACATCAGTGGCCGAATCCGAGCCACAGACCACAAATCGGATGAGTCGCTCGCCATCGGGAAATATGTCCCAAACTATACGACAATATTCTGCGATGGCTTCGACAGAACAGGTCCACAAGGATTTGCTGATCGGACACAACGGGATTATACCCGACGGCTGACGCGATTTGTTTATTACATCGAACTCAAAGGTCTGCTCACAACTGGTTTCCAAGAAGTAATTGCTTTCATCTAATATTATGACTGATTTATAGCCAATTGGAAAAGACATCACAACTGATCTCAGATTAAATCAAATGTAAATTTCAAACAAATTTTAAAATCAAAGACAAAAATAATGTTAACTTTTATTAATAATTTACGTCAAAATCAATGTTGAATTCATTGCCAACCAATAGATTGCGCTAAAAGTCAAGCAAAAGATTTCGACAAAAATCCCAGAATTTATTTTCTCAATGAATATCGATTTTTCAATTTGAAAGATCAATTAATTACTTTTCTCTATTCCGAATAAATTCTTAGAATTTTAATGATTTAAAGACAATTTGCTTAAATATGTCAAACCTTAATTGGTTAACGACCTGACGGCAAATGACATTGAAATACAGAATATTCTTAACGGATTTTAACTTGTCTCAAATAAGCTTAACAAGACTGATCCTTGTACAAAACTATATTGTTACTCTCAAGTATTACTAGGTTTAAATAATTTAAGAAGATGTATTCGCGTAATAAACCCCTATTTGATTTTTATTCTCTAAAGTTTGTCTTTTGAAAAGAATTTCAAATTATTCACATTCTGTTTGACATTTTATTCTGGTTGAAATAATAAAATTAAGTGCCTTGATAAATTGAAATTATTCAGAGCCAGTGAATAAATGAGAACAAAGAGAATATTCTTTTGTGATCTGCAATCTATCCGTAAAATCAGAATAAGATTTAAGGAGGAATTTAAAGCCGCAAATATGTGAGCAGTGAATGTTTGATTAGTGGAATCCACCCCATAATTAATTGATGTCATTCTTAGTTCTTTTCTGGCTTTTGTCTGCATTTTATTCCTATTTTGCACTGTTTTTATGGGCCAACGATTCGGTTCATATAAATTGTCTTTCAGTCAAATCCAGTGCCGATAAACTCTAAGCTCTCGAAAAGATATTTTAAAGTCTTAAACATTTCACTCCATCTTCGAAATCGAGACTCAGATAAGGGCCTGACTTTGGTTTCATTCTTATATTGATTGATAGCTATCTTATTAATCGATTGCATCGAATAAAAATGTTTTTGAAGGCTATGTTTCGCTTCTCTTCTCTTTAATATTCACTTTAATAAATTGAAGCAATTTTTTATTTCGTCAAATCTATTAATTTGAAAGGAATGCTAGCATTTCTGTAATTCAAATGATTGTCGACTGAGGAACAGCTATTTTCTCTTTTGTTACTTTTCTTAAGAACTCAATTCAATACCTTTTATACGCTTAACGTTACTTCAAATGTGAAACTTTTGTCGCTTTGCCTCCAAATTAGAACCAAAAGTAAATTGTTTTCAAAATAGTGTTCCTAATAGAATAGAATTGATAGCAACCAAGTATCATTTAAATTAGTCTATTCAGTTCAAATACAATGATTTCAAGTTTTAGCTTTCAATTCTAATTTTTATTTCAGTTTTGTTTTTCTCAATTTTCTCATATTATTATTATATTTGTCAAAATAAAACATTGAATGACTTATGTTTCGTAATGAATAGAAAAATTTAAAAAAATAAAAATAAAAAACCTGTTTATTTTTAGAGATAGATATAATTGAAACTCCTCTGAACCTATATAAGGAGGGACTTAAAAGTGATGTGACTTCTTAAAGCAACCTTCAAATTAATGAGCGTTTGACACGATATAAACGGCAATAAATATATTTTCCATAAATTTCTTAGTTATTGGCAAAGACTTGAATATACAATAAGAACAGAATAAGATCCCAGAATTTGATAGAATTTGACAAAAAGAGATGCTTTTTGGAGTCAAATGACAACATTTCTGATGAAAATGAAAGATTGAGTTTTTAAGAATTATTAAAGAATCAAATTTGAAGAATATTTTTAGTTATTTGCTGCAAACTAAGTTCCATTTTCACTAGACACAATACTTGAATACTTTAAAACTTTTCGTAGTGAGGATCCATAAAGTGCAAGATCAGAAGGCCAATGCATTTCTAAAGAATGAAAATCGATAGAAAGTTATTATTGCGCCAACAAAATACACTAACATTAGTTTGTTCAATGGCCAAACTGACCCTGATTCTAAGAACTGATTCTCAATTTCATCATTTATTAGATAAGAGACAGAATTTGAGTCAGATAAAATTCAATTGAGTCTACAATTGGGTTTGGAGAGAATTTATTATGAAAAGTGATCCTTCACAAATAATTGCTTAGAATCTAAATTAAGTGTTTATATCTTTGATCGAAAATAATTTTTCTAGAAGTTTGAGCTTATCTTCAAATTAAATTTCATTTCATTTGAAGCAAAACTGTCTCCGAAATAATGAAATTTTACGAAAATATTCAGAATTTAAATAATCGATAAATTTTTATTTGAAAATAAGTTTGCGTTAAACTAAAGGTCATTAAAAGTTTGTGCGCATATATTACACGTAAATTAAACTATTTTTCTTAAGTTTGATCATTAAGTTTGTCACGAAATCGACTAAAAATTCAATATTTATCTTCATTTTACTGTCTTTTCATATATTGGTTCTGAAAATAGTCTTCATAGAAGTCTACGTTCTATTCTTTTATTAGTTATTTGGTAGTCAAGTAATGCAACACCAAATGGAGTCCAGAAAGACATTTAACAGTCCTGTGGCTAATCCGGCCAACTATGAAAATAACCCCAAAGTCAATTACGACTTCTACTTTAAGATATTCGGGTATTAATCCCATTGAGAACATCTCAAGAATTTCAATTATGTAGATGTCGTCATAAATATCTTTTTTTAGTCTTATATCGACAGGACTGGACTTCGGACAAAGATATGGTCCCATAAAACAGGACAGGACTTCAGCGAATTTGAAACGACTTTACTGCCAACTGATTTGTGCCATTTTATGGTGCTTCGCCATCAGATCATTTGTTTTGATGTTTATCGGCGATCGTGAGGTTCAGTTAATGTTAGGCGATATCTCTGGCTTTTGGAACGATTATCGGATGTATTATTTGATGCCAACCTTTTATTACGCTCTTCAGAGCGCTATCACCGCAACCATATTCGTCAGGAATGAACAGGAAGTATGGCTTAACTCAACTGCACTTATCATAAATAAAGTTAATAAATGGCCTGTTCTTAATATTCTGTTTGTGTCTCCGTCTGTTCCTTTGTGCACAGTTGGCCTGGTTGGTGCCCTTTGTCTCTGTCAAGCAGTTGCAGAGCAATAACGCCCGAACAGCCAAATATGACACTCACTCCCACGAAAAACGGACCAGGATTACAATCTTCATCAATAATCTGATAGTTCTCGCATCAACGGGTCTGGTGGGCGCTCTATATGTGCTGACTGCCTGGGAGAATATGGACACCTCTTCATTCCAACTGTTTGTTCCATGGATCGGAATCCAGACCCTATGGGTGTTCTATATGTCGGGAATCAATATGTTTACGATGACGTACTTCAATCTGATATGTCTTATACTCAGCAATCGCTTCAAACAAGTCTGCAAAGACATCGAGGCTTTGGCCGAATCAGACCCGGGACCGATAGGCAGCAAAAACAATGCCCTTTCAACTCTATACTACGAACACAATGAGATCTGTGAACTGGTGGACGAGTCGAACAATTTCTGGCAGTCATTCATATTTTTCAACTACATGTGTCACATCCCCTGCAACTGCTATGCACTCTATAACCTTTTCTTTGCAGAATTCGATGATCTCTTAGCAATCGTCACTTGGACTGTGTTCCTGCACACTCTTTTGTTCCTTGGATTTGTGTCCCTCTCAGCTGCAGACGTGTCCGCAGAAGTAATTTTATTTATCTTCCAATTTGTTAAAAAACAAATGATTTATGTTTGACATCGTGTTTAGGCTCACAGTCCATACACAGCGCTCCACACTCTATCTCTACTCCAACTGCCCATCGATTTGGAAGTCAATGTAATTTAAGAAAATTCTAATTTATTTGAGTTTTTGTTAAGAAAGAAAAATGGTTTCCTTTTGTAGATGTCCACTTTCCTGCATCGGGTTCGTGGGCCTACCATTGGTTACTCGTGTCTCGACCTCTTTGTCATAACTAACGCCAGTATTTCTAATGTAAGCCATCGTATTGTCATTTAAATGAAGTAATTTATTTGATTGATTGTTTGCCATAGACTATAGCAGCCGTCGCCTCTTACTTCTTGATTGTGGCCGACTTCAGTCGGTCCACAGCAGCGGCCAATGCGGCTGAAAAGAAAATAGAGGCGGCGCGGGCCGCTCTTAATGCCTCACTGACCAACGCCGGCTCTGACCCCACCACTACTCCCGAATGATTGATTGCCATTCGATTAAATTGATTTATTACTGATGTCTCACTTCGACTAACAATTAATGACTCGATAAATATATTGTCTATTCTTTCATATAATGTCCCAAATATTAAAATTTTAATTAATTGCTTTCAATCCAATGAATATTCACTTTATATCCAAACAAGTATTGCATTTTCTAATCAATTCCTTGAAATTATTTAATTTTATATCAATTTGAAAATGAATTATAAATGAAAACTATTTGTTTAAATAAAGTGTTGTTTTTCGATCGATTGCTTTAATGGAAACTTAATATCGATAAAAGTTTGGCAAAACTATCAAATAATTGAACAGAACTGAAGACATCTGTGTTTAAGTTAGGATTTGGAGCACTTGGAAATCGAGTCCTCACTTAATTGAATCGCTTTTAATTTGAAATAAAAAAGAGGAAAAAAAATAGAAAAATAGTGTTTTATCTGAAGAGTAAATCCAATGAAGATTTGAAGCGTCACTGCATTTACTAAATATAAGATTAATTTAAGACAAATCCATTTGTTTGTGAATCACAAGACATGCAAAGACTTTAGACTCAATTTATTGGATCGTTTGGACGAACCCTTAATCGCTTCATTAAACCACTACTTATTGGACTCTTCACTAACGGTTGGCGCGTCTTCTGTCTGTCTTTTCATCAAATATCGATTTCTTTGTTTAAATTAACTCAATGTTTGTGGACATCGATAGAGTCTATGAAAGACTTCTCTCAATACATATCTGATGACAATTTATACAATATTTCATTTTATTTAAACCATTTTTATTTTACACAAAAAATTATTACAAAAATAGAAATTCAATGGTTTTGGGATAAGTTGTACAAAACTTATAGTAATTTTCAGTATATCTTAGTATTCAAACAATTCAAAAGTATTTTAAATGTATTTTAAGGCTATTTTCAGACAATTAATTGACTTAAATAATAGCGGAAAATAAAGATTCAATTGTCTTACTTTCGGAAGAAATCGTTAATCAATAGCTTAGGTCTTCTCAAAATGGGTGTAGACTTTGGAGTAGACGTTGGCATACAATTGTTTAATGCCTTTGATCTCAAAGGACGTCGTAATCCGCGGTTGAAATCAATGGATGGATTTTTCAAACGGATTTCGTCCAACACATCCATAAGTGGTTTGTTTTGCTGACAATCCTTTGTTTTGGTGTTTTTGTCCACAAACTTATTATTATCCAAAATAGCGTTGTTTTCCTTTGTTTTGTCTGTGGTTTTGATGAAATTGTTG
Organism: Euzetes globulus; assembly: GCA_034695525.1. Classification (NCBI taxonomy): domain Eukaryota; kingdom Metazoa; phylum Arthropoda; class Arachnida; order Sarcoptiformes; family Euzetidae; genus Euzetes; species Euzetes globulus. The sequence goes on from JAQIWP010000151.1 coordinate 22,590, forward strand.
CCATTTATGTCTTTAAGTATCGACTCAAACGAATTGAAAGAAAAGCGGGTTTTCTGAGGTATTTTCAGATTATGGGGAGTCGTCGGGGCTCTGAACGGCCTCTCATTGCTCTCAACTCTGTATCGACTGTTTCTCATGTCTGGAGATCTGATACACTTTTGGTCGACGGACTCCATTTCCGGTTCGGCAATCATTTCCAGCTTTGGATCCACAAAATGGTGAGACTTCGGCCTAACTTTGGGTCTGACAGAAGGCTCGACATATGAATTAAGAGCTGGTCTTATCTTAGGTCTGACCGATGGCTCCGAAATCGAGTCGTTGTGTGATATGTTAAGCTCTAATTGAATATTAGGTCCACTCTTTGGGATGAATAGACTTTGAATAAATTGTTTTTGATTTTCTCCCAATTGATTGCAATTCATTTTGAGACCAATTAGTGTTCCGTTCAATAAATCCAATCGAATCCTACTTTCGGTCACTTTTTATTCACAGATTTCACGTGACTTCAACTGAACTGACACTCGACTGAAGTTCACTTCACTTAAGACGTAACACAAGATTTACTTTTCATAAATCTATTGAAAATAATTGGGAGACAAACACTTTTGAGATAAACACTTCGAAAAATCGCTTTTTTCTATTAAATACTTTTAATGGTTGATAACAAGAGTTCGGGAAACAAATATTTTAAATGATTCGATGGATTCTCACAATCATTAATGAGGCGACACTTTAATTGAAAATTATTTTGGACTATGAATGAGTCGATTGAACTCAAGAATAGTCTTATGACTGGTTTTTAAGTCTAAAATGAGAACAGGGATGAAGTTTTCCACTAATTTTCATAAGTTTGTGAATTCATTCAATGACTCGTTGATTACAATTTTAGGGCTTCAATAGGAAATGTTTAAAATTAATTAAAACTAATACACTTATGAAAGAGCATTAAAATAGTAGCCAGTCCTATTTATTGTTCAAAAAGTATGTGAAGTGTCACTAATATTCTTTATGAAAGGGTTTCAGGAGATTCCGAAAATTTTAATAAAATAAATTTGTCTATTGTTTTTGATTGAACTTTTGGTTAAATTGCCTCACAATTGAAACAAATTATGTGCTTAGCATTGAATGTTGGCGTTAAGGCGATAACCATATAACCCTGTTCAATTCACTGACCAATAAATGGTGTTAAACCTTTTGAACGGATTTATTCCTTAATTTGGGAATTGTTTTGAGTTTGTTCTAGAATTTGGTGGATTCAGAATTGTATGCTAACCGGTAGAGTGATAAGGACAATAATCCATCTTGTTCAGTTGGAACATCCATTTTCTAATAATTTTGATGATTTTGAATCGAATAATGCAATTCTCGTATATAATGTCTAAAAGGCTGTATTTTTGGCGATATTTTGAAAAATATTGATAAGAATTGACTGTCTTTCAGATATACAAGGAATGAATCGATGCGTAAAGAGCTATAAATAAGAGAATAATGATTTGAGGATTAGGACAATCATATCTGTGATGACAGATATTTTAGTTGAGAGTCAGAGACACTAAAAGTTTCACAGAATTGTGTTTTTCCATAAAAAAGATATTTCCAAATGAAACCAATCCTCTATTGTATTGAATGTATGGCTTTTGAAAGAAATGAGAAAAATCGGAATTATTATTGTGTTTATAAATGTTAAGAGTCGTAGTGAGTGACACATTTCAATGTTTCATTCGAAGGGTTGGCCAAAACGGCACACACTGTGTGTTCACTGAAGCGACTGCTGATAGAAGAAAGTTTTCATTTGCGATCAAAAAGATTAGATGACGACTACAGGAATGTATGGCCTCTCGTCTGTGTGTGCCTTATGGGTGATCAACGAGAAGGCGATGAATGAATTGTTAGTTTGAATGAATGCAAGATTTTTATTAGGTTTGGCTCACAAGTCGGCCTTAAATGATTCACAGCTGGAATGAGTGGTCGGCTCTCAACGCATCCAATATTGGTCTTTGATATCATATTCAGTATCGGAAATGATCTCAACCGACTCATGAAACCATGACTTCCCCTCATTTATTAGATATAAGATAACAATACCTGAACAGTGAAGTGCTTTCAAGATTAATAATGTTCTCTAAATTAACTTTTTTCAAGTTTTCACAAAATGTTCCCCAAATTAATGGTTTGATTAAAGGCTTTCATATAAAGCAATATTTCATTCCAGATATGACTTAATTTACTCTATTATTAGACTTTTAAAGCATTTTTATTAAAAATAAGATACACTAATGAACAGAATTCACAGATTAGAGCAGCTCTTCCTCAAAATGATTAGCTAATATATTAGCCTTTTCTCTGTAAAACTCATATTTTTCAGCAAACAATTAGGTCTTTTAGTCAAATAAAATTAGTTTAAAGTTTCTCTACTTAAAAATAAATTGGGAAAAGAGATTTGAGAAGAAATTTTTTTTTATGAAAATCGGTTAAAAAGTCATTTATTTTGTTGAAATATTTTTTCGGTATTTGTGTTGAGCTTTTGTGAAATTTAATTGAAGTGAAAATTGTGTGAAACAAAAAATTATTAAGTCTCAAATGAAACGTCTGTTTGGTTAATGATTTCACTTTAATTGTTTACAGCAATTAATTTTCAAATTCACTGATTTATTCGGCATTTAATTTGTCGATTCTTTTTATGATTCACTTCAGTGACAGCGCTATTCTCGTTAATCACAGACGTGAGCGATGGGATAGCCTTAGAAAGATGTACATAGAAAGATAGGTCTGTCCCTTAGCTGGAAATGTAGACGAGAATGAGTGGAAATGCCTCTGGGAAATTTCATGCTCTCAACACTCAAATCAAAATTTTTGATAAATTTGCTGAAAATTTAGGAAAAATATTCGTTGCAGTTATTTGTTGGAAATTTATGAAAACTGCAGTTCAGTAGTCGTTTAAAAATATACTATCAATACATACCAATAGACAAACCTCTCGAGGGATTCGTTAGAATGGCTCGAATGCCAGCGCTTCCAATTCATACAAACAAATGTTTTCGAGCCATCATTTACTTCATCTCTTATAATGATTTTGAATACAAATGCCTATAAATTTGGGTCAGAATTTTTGTGGATTACTCTTCCGTACAGATGTTTACATTTTTACTGAATATTTCAGTTAATTATGAACTCATTTAATGATTGCTCGATTAGAATGTGTACTGATTTTAACATACGTTGCCTGAAAAAACTTTTGATGGATTTTAAAGAATTTTATCATTAAATGATAAGTATTTGAATTCATTGCTCGGAACAAAACAGATGTCAATCTCATTGAAGGGGATTTTCATTTCCAATTCAAAAGACAGGAAAATATTTTTCAATTAATTTTTATGAGTCTTTCGGAGAATCAAAGAATTGTTTGCAATAACGAAGTATTTGTGAGAAACATATAATAATGTGATAAAAATGAAGTGAAGACTAGTCTATCAAATGTTTTTGTAATAACTGGATATGTGTTAAGCAGATAATATTGGAAGAGATTTAGTGAAGTGAAATATATGTTAGGTTGTGATCAGTTGTTGCTTTGGAGACCACATGTTTTCTAACTTTCACTTCTCTCTCATGTTTTCAAACCTTTTTCTCGATTCAAGAAGAACCGAATGTAAGAATATTATGGATATTAACAGACATTTTTATGGAGACTACAATGGATGACCGCATCCGAGCGCACGACATTCCACTGGCTGTATGGCTGTATGGCTGTGCACATTTGAGACATTCAGCACTCATCAGGACTGAATGAATTAGTGTTGCCATATATTGTGTATACATTAAAAAGCTTTAGTCGTTTCTCGCAGTTAACTCGACTGTAATAACGATCGATTCGGTCGACACAAGTGAACAGCACTGAACCCATTCTTATGTCAGAAGTAGAGGAATAGAGTTTAAGCGCTGCTACGCTATAAATGCTATAAATTTTCTTATTTGCCAATTCCTTATTTCTCTACTTTATATAATAAAACTTGTTTTAAGCTCGAAATCACTTTTCTTGAAATGTTATTAACAATTTTCTGTTCAAACTTCAAATAAATTGGAGAAAATGTGAATCGATTCAAATAATTACATTTTTTTATTTCATATATTTATATATAAAGGCATTTGATTTCTGTGCCTCTCTTTCCCCATTCGATTCGCAAACTCGAAGTCAAAACTTATTTTTAAAACTCATAATAAAAGCTTAAAAATTTGAAATCAAAGATTTTGGACACAAAAATCGAAATTCTAGGAAATGTTGTGTTCGGGCAGAGAGTGGAAGCAAAGGAAAATCGAAGGCATCGAACATATGTTATCTCCATTTCTTGTGCTGATTGTATGCCTCTCCAAATCCCTTATCTATCAGCGCTCATAAATAATCTTTTATCATTTGTACACTTTTTGGCGGCACTCGAGAATAGTTGACAATAAATTGTTTGGAATAAATAGTTGTCTAACGCTCTGATCTGTTCTTAAAACAATCGTTTGAATCATGCAATTCATAGTCTCTCACATTATTTCCACTTTTATTACTTCAAACAAATCATTAAAAATGAATTTTTATAATTAATGTTCGCTTATTATGTATTCGATACTATCTTTTGTCGACATTTATTAAATGTATTATCATTTGAATAATGTATTGGACATGAAGTCAACTTTGCTCTCATTCTTCAAAGTATGTTATATTTAGTTCATCTAAATTACTATCAAATGATAAACTGACCAAACTTTCAAAAATATTATTTATGGCGCTATTATTAATTGAAAAGAAATCCGAAAAAATCATTTAATCGATCGCTTTTCCAAATCAGTAAACATTGTATGCGTTAAATATCAAACTTCACGAGTGATCGATAGCTTCCATTTGCCGTATGTTAGGGACAACCGACCGCTCCAACAATCGATTCCAATACTCAACCAATACTCTATTCAACAGTATTGCCATTTCTATCCAATATAAACATAATATTATCCATAAATATATTACTGATTTTGAATTCGTCCATTTCTTTAATCAATTTTTAATGTCTCTGTTGTCTAAAATTTATATAATTAGACAACAAGATTATATAGATATGAAGGCATTGAATGTTTGTATCTGTGGTCAACTATTTATTGAGTCGACTGTATTTTAAATTAAAGTTTTTAAGAATTTGGAATATTTGAGAAAAATTTGTTTACTTGAAGATTGATTCACTAGTTTTCGATTAGTTTGGAGAGAAAGTGGTAAACATAAAGTCTGACTCCAAGTGAATTGAAGAGAGAGTTTAAATGAAGCGATTGGTAGTTCTTGAATACGATCGACACAAATATTGAAAACTTTTCTCATCCGAACTCGTGTTTTATAAAACAGTAGAGAATCGGCTGAAAGGCATCAAAGCGTCAAATATTTTTTCGTTGTTATTCGGCTCAATGAACATTCAGTATTAAAGTTAGAAAAAAAATTGTGGATCTGCTCCAGGCAAGTGATCGACTGAAGTAAGGCTGAACCCAACTCTCAAGTCCTCTTCGCCAATGTATCGCACATTTGCCAGCATTCATACGAATAGCGTTTTGAGCTCTTGTAGTGCTCTGACTATAAAAATCTATTTTATTAAAGACTCGTAATATGTTTTTTCATTGCTTTTGTTACAGATTTCGACTTAAACCAAATAGAGCTCTATTTAATAACTTGAGTACAAATGGCCGCTAAATATCAGTTCCAGCAAAAGGTCAGTTAAAACAATCGTTGCTTTTTATGGCTTATTGTTTGTATAATTTATATTCTATACTAAATTTGTTCTTTTATTCTGAATTACTCAACGAAAACAAACTCTTTTCAACTGATTTTTTCAAAAACTCTTCATATTTTTTATGGACTATAAATCAGGTTTTTATTGCATAACATTCTGTGGATTATCGCCTGACATAAGATATTCATAAAAACAAAATGCTTTCTATAGATATTCAATATTTCCGAATAAATTCAGAATTTTTCCGACAAAAAATGTTTTGAACTTTGACTCAGAATTTCATCCGAAAACATTTTCCGAAACTAATTCAATAATATTATCGAAAATAAATGTTATCCGTTTGGAGGCATTGAAGTAGACATTAGGAGGAGTGAGTGATAGCCACAGGAAATATAAGCCATGAAATTCTCGTCAAATTTTCGGATAATATTTGGCAAACACTTTATGGCGATTGAAATTCAAGTTTCGATATCGCACTTCAAAAATTAGAAATCATAATAAGAATCGATTTCATTGCAATATATTTAATGTAGAATTGCTTTCACAGTTGAGTCAATATATTTGACAAAATATTTCCTTTTTAACGAATATAATATCGATTGAGAGCAGAAATTCTGTCGATAAATAAGAGGACATAAAACACAACAAAAATAACAATTGTATTGGGAATGGACTCTAATGTAGAATCATAATAGAGTTGATCAAAATTAATCTTAAATTACTTTCTCTGCTGTTATTAATTGTAGTTTTATCACAATATTTAATAAATAATAGCCTAATAACGACTCCTCTGTTCCGTGAGTTGATTACACAAATGTAATGATATTCAAAATTAGTTATTTCTATAAATAAATTATTAGACTTTCATTGACATCAATTAATTTATCATTGTCATTTTTTGCGATTTGGTAAAAAACAATAAATCCATTGGTTTATCTAGATTCAATATCTATTCTGGGTTTTGTTCTGTCAAAAATCATTGATATGGGAAGGGCTGGAAAATTCAAATAAATTCAATGAATGCTTCATTCAATTCGATTTATGAAAAGCTAATCAAAGTAATGATCAATACTGGGGTTTGGATCCAATTTTTGTGTCCTCGAGTCAATGAAATCTTTGGTGAAATAACGACCAGAAAATGATGACTTTTCAAAGGAATACTTTCATTATTTGGATTCCTTTTTAACGTTACATCAAAAGAGAAATGTTTTGATTATTTTGATTATTTGCACTGAACCGTTGCTGTCTGTCCCTTCTCTGGTGCCTTTGACTATATGTTTGCATCCCCTGTCTGTGCTCTTCGATCTCCTCATTTGATCGTTAATCTGGTGTGTGTTCTGATCTTTATGTGAAGCAATGCCTAAAAGATGAAAAGTTATCCGCCTATAACTAGCGACACATCATTTGGTGGTTGTACTGGTTGTAGAGCACATTTCAACATCCATACAATGCCTTTCCTTTCCTCCTGAGGATTATGGACCAAATGACAAATTATTGTTCGCCAGTACTGACTGTTGATATTTTAGATGTGCTTCAGTCGGATGTCCTTAAGTTATTCTTTGCTGTTTGTTTGAACACTTTTAATAATCCCAAAGCCGTAGTCTTAGGAAAAAGTTGCGAACAAATAATAAACAAATCTTTTTTCATGAAATATTGTCTGTTATTAGGAAATGAATAGTTTTTAAATCCCATAAAATTGCATATAATTTGCAGTGGATTTTAGGGAATTTAAACTTATTTTTGTGTTCATTGAAAATGATTTACGCGATAATACGATATGATGTGCTCTACAGTCACAATGAATGCATTACTTTCGATGAATAGCTTTGAATGTATAAAAGCGGGGAATCATCTCATTTATAATCTTATTCTTATAATAAAAATGTTTTATGATTTGCTTTCACTTTTGATTGTTGAGAGCAAAGGCTTTGAGAATTGGGTTTCAACAAGACATGACTCACATGAATAACGCCAACAGAGCAAAGAATCAGTTGCAAGAGTGAAATTGCAAGAATACCAGAGTCTAACCAGTGATAAGTAGGCCGTATCGGACCATCATTTTTCTGAAGACTACAACCAGTGCAGCAAAAGTTAGCCGTTATGTGAGTTTTGATGCTCTCAATGCTTTCCAATGATAGCTGTAATATATATGGCTTTGTTGTGAATGCGGGCGAAGGCAGAGCTCTTCTCAAGAGTGTGACGACACACGAATCGAGTTTTGCACTCAACTAAGTAGGAGACCGATTGATGACTGCGATGCCTGAGCTCGTGTGGATGGCCTCACATTCTGCATCAGTGCACGACTCGACCACTTTCTATGTCGAGCTCACTTTCACTAGACTTTCGCCAACTCTTAGTGCAGTTCTGTTTGGTTTATGGCACAAATAGCAGACACAATACATACAAACTGTTCTCATATTATTATTATTGATATTTCAAAACGAATCACTTCTTCACAGCAAATGTGCTGTTCCTCAGCACAAGTATTAAATCTCTCTCCACTCGCAAAATGATCATCAAATTTACGTAAACGAATGCATCTTCTTATCGAAATGTTGTATTTGTCTGTTCATTTGTCAAGGCATGGAATTGGCTGTATGTGCACTATGTGTGCACTGCAAACATGTGGCCATTAGTGTATTATTCGTTATCTAAAGCCAAAAGATTGTGAGAATAACTAAACGAATATAACGATTCTGGAATGGCCTACGAATAGCCTTTTCTTGCAATTTAATATAATATCTCTGTTATTAAGGGTTTACTCAACGCTTTTCCTTTTTCTTTGCCTTAACTTTACCCAAATAGCCATTTATATACATATTTATGGATTCGCTTTTAATTAACACTAATTTTTATATTAAAGTTTTGCAAATTATAATTTGGTTTTTGAGCAATAAATCAGAAGAAAAGTGAAATTTAGTTCTTTTAGGCCAACGACTAATATATCGAGAGTTTTGAGAAATGAGTTCATAACAAAAATCTTTTGTGAATTTCAAGTGAAAACTGAAGCTTTGAAGCGAAAACTTAAAGTTAGAGTTGAGTTATAATTATTTTGTTCTTTTATTTTTTTTGAATTTTTTTATTTGATTAAAATAATTGAATTTTATGTGAATTTCATTTGAAAGTGCATTCAATGAATTTAATTAAACGTAAATTCAATTTCGAAAATTTGCAGATTTGGTGATGAAAGGCAAAAATGAATTGTCGGAAAATAGTTGAAAAGTCATTGCGGGCTAAGCCATGCGCACAGTGGCATCAAAGCCGATATAAGGCCAGTAGTTATTAGATCGAAGAACAGTTCGCCTGAAGAGAGCACATGTGGTGATCGTTTGGCAGTGCATTCAGTCAGACATGAAATCGCAAGTTATATGTCTTTACGTTCGTTACTGTTTTGGAGAGTTTACTACTAATGTTTAGACTTACAAATTGCATAAAACTAGTGATAGTTATACTAATGGTATGATCACTGATGGCACTCGTCGTTAGACTCAAATAACTGTTGCCAATGATGTCAATACTGTCAATAACTGATTCAGTGGTCAAGACTTTAGTCATTTGTGACACTATTTAAATGAACTGAGAATAACAAAAGTTGGACAGCGATACCGATCGGTGGGACCAGTGGTGAAGGTCTGAAATATGTTGTCTCATCTGTTGTGTTATTCACTGTTGGTCTACATTAGAGGTGAGTTATTAACTTGATTTATGAGACTATAGTCAGCCATAGTTTGCATTAAACCATTAATTTTATAAATGGAATGATTGGGCACACGATTCCAGATTATGGCAAACTTAAACTGATGTCAGCTCACGGCTCACAAGCCATCATCATCTCTAAGGCAATAACAAGTTCTAAATGACATAAAGATAGAGTGGGGGAGAACCTAAGCCAAAGACAAATTTACTTCTCTGACATTCGCCATAATTAAAATTCCTGTCATTGTTTTGTTGAGAGTCTGTCTTATATTTTCAAATTCGCAAATCGATTATTAGAGAAATTTTATGACTTTTATTGTGTGAAACACAAGTCTATGCAGTAGTTATACAATGAAGACTAAGTGAATGTTAGGCATCTCTTCTATCATTGAGTGCAATAATAAAAGCAAAGTTGGCAAAAGTCAATATAACTGCACCTGAAATGGCACTTTCCGGCACAGCAGTGAATGGTGCAAATATGCCACCACTTTATATTGGATTTGCATTGGAGCACAGATGACATGAGACCGACTGCTTGCCAGATCAAATGCAGCGAATATTTATAGAAAATTATGCTAATGTTGTGTTATTGGAAAATATAAAAAGAAAACCATTTAGTCTTTAGCTAAACGATTCAATATTATTCGCAACTATTCATAATCAAAATATGCATTGCATTGCAGTCTTTCCACTCTTTTTTCTTTCAAAGTCTGCACTCATGTCATCCAAACACGTCCTGCTCTTCACCAAAACCGATAATTTTTCACAGATAACACTTGACGCACGTCATGGACCCGAACCGTCCTTCGTATTATCAAAGTGTCTGAAAAATGCTTTTCATAGATATCTGTTATATATATTTGAGGCATAAGAGTATAATTTGAAAAATAAAATATATATTTCTATCAAATCAATAAATAGAAAGAAATTTCTGAAACGGTTAGAAGGAATCAGAGACTCTGATATACAGCATATTCTGCACTTTCGGAGACAATAGCTCTGAAAATGTGGATCTGTCGAAGAATAGGTAATGGAGAAGATCTATATTCTATTTGTTGGTCAGAAAAACGCTGAATTAGGACAATGTTATACACAGAACGACTCAATAAAGTGTACTAAACGTCTGATTTTGTTTGTTTAGTTTTTTATATACAAGCGATGAATGTCAATGAAAAAAATGTCATATATTTAGTGTATAGTATTTTAAGCTAAAACACATTTATCACAACAGTCAGGACATCAGTTAGTAATTGCTACACAAAGCGTGTCTTTGTTTGCTCAGCATTTTCTGGTTGTGCAGAGATAGTCAACTCGTAATATTTGCCACTCTTTGCACCAAAAATAAGAAAACAGTAAAAACAGTAGAGTTTGTCGTCTAATAATAAAAGTGAGAATAAATACTAAAATGGAATGCAATGGAAGTAAAGACGTGAAATGTCACCACTGAGAAACTCAATAGATAATCATTGATGGGGTGGGAGTTCCCCGAATGTGACACGAATTGAAATTAGTTTTTTCACGACTTTCTCTTTCGATTTAATTTTTTGAAACAGACTTTCTTTTTATTGTCTGAAAACAGAATAAAATTGAATGGAAAGCATTAGAATAGGAAAGAGTGAACAGAATGGAGTGAAGTCTGTTCTCTACACAAATGCGTCAATTAGGAGAGACATAATATTTTGCGAACAAATATTAATAATAGAGTAATAATCTGATGAGAATTTCCTCAATGCGTACAACAGTTGCAAAAGTGATTCAATATTATGAATATAATATAATTCATGTTCTGTTTGGGTCTATGGCTAGAGCTGAATGACTGTTATGAGCACAAGAGATACCATTTCCATAAAGTTTATCAGTTAATCAGCAAAAGGTCATAATAGAGAACAGACAAAGCAGTGGAGTCACGCGTCAAAGCATTTCAATGGATATATATATTGAGACCATATCATAACACATGTGACTATATGTGACTCTCCAGGTCTGTTACTTTGGCCTTCCATTGTTCTCACAGCAGATTCATTGAGAAGCTTTTCCTTCTTCTCGTAAATTAATTAGAATAAAGCCTTCAGTAAAAACTTAATTCAGATCACAACAAATGTAAGCCTTTTGTTGATTACTTGGAAGCAATCGATTCTTTCAATTCTTTTGTATTACTTTTTGCATAAAAAACGAAAAAAGACAATAATTTAAATCTTAATTAATGGTTGAATTGCGCTGAAGTTAGGCTCAAATCCAATTTCAAAAAGTATTTTCTGATTCAAATCGACTTATTAGGGCTTAATATGAGAAAAGGCACTGAAAATAGCGTTTATCTGACAATTGGATTCACGCGACTATTATTAATCAAAACGAAAGACATCTCATCTTTGAATCGCGATTTTATAGCTATATTGTAGCTATGCTTTGAACTAACATTTGTTTTATCCGTTTTTCGATCAGCACAAAAGTTTAGAAACCTATAACAATGAATGAATGGGTGGGTATGACTTGTATTCCTCTAATGCTTTACATGTTTATTAGCCTAAAAGGCAAGCATAAGGTCCGACATTACCTTATATTCTGTTTTATTACATAAATGGTGGGTCTATTGGGAACTGAACAGATCGTTATGCAAGTAGTTAGCAATAGAACATAGATGAAGCACAGGCTCAGCACTGGCACAATATTGCCGGGCTTGTATGAAGCGCTGAGCAAATGCTATTAGAGCTCATGTGAATGGCATGAATGGGTGCACCAAACAATCATTCGTCCTCTTATCAAAAGCCTTTCATCTGTGCCTCGAGAGCACACTTCAAGTATATTTCAAGTTAATAGTAGTACTGTTTGACGTACGCACTATTGGTCTCTCACTAATCCTAAGATGAACGGCATCTCATAGACAATCCAATCCTTGTCTGTGGTATGGCTTCACATCATAGCTCACTCTTTCCTTCTGCCCTTTTTATTGGGGATTATAAGATGAAGAGCTGCTTCACTAATGCTAAAGATGTTAGGATGAGATGACTCGTCCCGTGGGATGCTTTAGGCCAACATATATGGAAGCTGTGCCTCACAATTAATCACGTGTCAAATTCCTCAATCATTTCGATATAACATAATTCTTATTACTCTTAACAGAAACCGTTTCTCTGTCTCACGAGTCGACCGACGCCTTCAAGTCCTCTCATTTTAATTATACGGCAAACGATAGAATCATATACTCTTTGGCCCAACAATTGGCAAAAGAAAAGTTACGCTATTATTCCAATGACACCGGAATTACTATTGACTGTCCTCTAAAAGGTCTGCAATTAGTTTTTAATCAAAAAACAAGTTTTTCAATATTTCTATTAAAATTGGAGTCATTTTTCAACTATGTTTTGAGTAAATAAAGAAATATTGAATTTTACGATTTCGATAAGTTATCAAAAATTGATTATTTTCTGAGTTCTTAATATTTGAAGTCTTTCTATGCATTCGAAAGCTTTTTAGTCAAAATGAAAAAAATGGTTGAAAACAGTCTTTTGACAGAAAAGTTGACTAAAGAATAGACTCATTTTGTACTCAGTCTTATGGCAACGACAGAACTTCCGACACTTGACTTGAATGACGTCTATTAAAACCTAGGGATATTCCGAATTCATGTGGAAAAAGTCAATTATAAACTTTAAAAACTACTTTATTTTCCTTCATTTCGAGTGCTTTCAGTCCAGAATAGAGGAGAGAATTCAATTCCGAGATATCTATTAATAATATGAATAAATGAAGATTTGAATAGAAAATAATTTATGACATTAATTGAAAGCTGAAGCAAAAGCAATTGTGATTGGGGTCATACAAATCCATTGAACTATTATTGTCGGTTATGGTGGTTCGGATCGGATAATTAATTTAGTGGTAGTCCTCATATTTACAAAAGTTAATTGCTTTGGATTGCAATTCGCTTTTTGTCGTTTATAGCCAACTATTCATTCATTTTTGTTTAATATTTGATAACCCATTCTGTCTATGTTTGCCAATAATTTAGTGGATTAGGTAATGGAAAAGGAAATAATGGCAGTCCTTTGTAGGAATTAATTTCAAATTTATTATTCGCATTGAATGAATAATTTATTTGCTTTAAAATCAACGAAACATCAAATGTTGTATTAAATGAATAGAAGACTATTTTCAACTCAAATATATTGATTCAAATAAAACCCATTTAACAAAACAAACATAAATAATAAGAACTCATAAATATTTTTTCTTTTTAGCGCAAAAAAATAGTGCAATTTTTAAAGTAAATTATTTATTTTAAAATCTAATCTAATTGTAAATAACATTAAAACTGATGTAAAAGTGTCTAAATTATAGATAATTATGTGAAGAAAATGAATTCAAGCAATTATTCTTTCAGCTATTCGTTAATAATTCAATTAAATAGCTTTTAGAGAGTATAACAATATTTCACGTCTTGGAGTAAATTTCAAAACTTATTAAATTAAATGATTGCAATAAATTTAGATTCAAAGACTCTGTTAGTCTTCAATTTATAGCTAACTATAATTTATAAAAGATTTCTTGAACTGAATTCCAGCAACAATTCTCTCTCTCTCTCTCTCTCTCTCTCTC
>JAQIWP010000152.1:0-36548 GCA_034695525.1 Euzetes globulus
CTAACCAGGCTCGACGCTGCTTAACTTCGGTGATCGAACGAGAACCGGTGCTTTCAGCGTGATATGGTCGTAGACAACCTTAACAACTTCTAAGATGAGTCTTATGAATACTGTTTAGTTCTATTTTTTTGTTTTGACTGTTTTATAATCATCAGTGGATTCCCAAGTTTTCTAATAGTTTTCTTTTAAGAGCATTATTGCATGCGCAAATGATTTGACACATAAAATATTCATACATAGTGTATCAAATAATATGAGTAAGGCATTTAATAATATTAATTAAGTAAATGACAGGATATTCTCTTAGTTGAGTGAACTTATTGTTTGGTGAAAAGTAACAGTATGTTTATTTGAAGTTTTCAGTTTTAAGCTTAACGGGCGAACAACAATAAATTAGTCAAGATGTTTTGAGCTTTATTAGAAAATTTGGGAATGTATCATAATCATAATAATAATGTACAACAAATTCAGGATTTGCTAGTCTTCAACTTGAAAAGATATTAACAACGACTTACCTGGTATTCAGGTCTGAACCAGAAGTACTTTAATCAAATTGTAACGATATCGACAAATCCACTTTTTGGGCAAACATTGCATTTGAAAGACTGATTAACTAGTTTTTGCTCCTTTTTCAATAACATTATTGGGATTAGGTAATCTTTGAAAATAATATTTGAAAAAAATCAGCAGGATTGAACAAAAGGCAAGCTATCACGTCTATTTCTATATAAATTAAATACAGGAATCGCCAAGGTTCAAAAACTTAAAGGCAGGGGTAGTTTCGCTATGATGTGATTAATAATAGGAACATTAAAATGTTATTGGTCAGTTTGATTGTCTGACCAAACGTAACCAGCTTAGGTTGCTTACCCATCATTGCACGCCTCTAAAAGTACTTACCTGCTAACTTAACAATTTTTAACAAGGAAACTTTTCCAGAAGATATTTCTCACTCTATTTCTATAGTGCGGTAAAAGGGAGAACGAGAATGGCGATTAGAAATAACCATGCCTAACTTAAATGATACATGTAATAATTACACATTGTAAATATTTATTTGTAAATTCATTTAAAAATTACAGTTTTCTCAAATATTTTTTGTTACTTAAATATTGACTTTTGATTTGAGAATGTTCATTTTTGTGATCCTGAACCTGCTTCTCTTTTTCAGTAAAATGACTTTCATTTTAATTAAGAAATAATTTGATAGATAATCAAATTTCACTGATTTTAAGAAGTATTTTAGAAAAACAGAATTTAATTGACTCAAAATTGATGGGAAATCTGAGACAAAGTCTGTTTCAAATTCAGCCCATTATTCTGTAATATAACGGAAAGTATAGTAATAACCATTTAATAGAAAGCCATTCAATATTTCAAAGTCTAGTCAGAAGAATATATTATAAGACAATTTGATATGACATACAAAGTATGGAAAATGTTGTAAATCTTTAGTCTTCCGCTAGATTTGAGTCGAAGGCGATCTCATATTCAGTGAATCCGAACGAGAGTTCATTCTTCAAGTGATCCCAACTTTTATTTGATTTGTTTCACTCTTTTCTGCAGCTGTCGTCCAAATTGTCTAAAAATGTTTGTCTCTTATTCTCTGCAAAAACACTGAATAACGAATAGAAGTAAATATAACGAAACAAATGTCGACTAAACACAACTTTCGGCGCAATTTTGCTCATCGTTTCAATTGATCGCAAATATTCTATCACTGAATCAAATAAAACACTTTTAAACAAATTCAATTTAAAAGCATATTTCTGAATCAATTGGATAGAATTATAAATAATTTAAGTGTTCTAGTCAGAATTCTTCATACAAAACGATAAAAAACAAAATCAATATTGATGCTCTGTAAATCATGAGCAGGGCAAAATGGCAAAATAGAACATTTTTGAAAGCCATCTGAAAAATGTCAAAAATGCACATAAATTAAATTTAGAGATTTAAAGTATACAATGGATTCAAATTAAAAGTATTTCAACTCTTCAGATCTTAATTTGAATGTTAAATTGGAACTTGCCACTCACAATTGTATGCTAAAAATGATCTCTAGGCATTCAATGGTTCCTGTTTTTATACAATTTTTCCTGTACAAAGAATTCTTTGTTAACTAATGAAATTTCAAAGATTATTCAAGAATTGTATAAAAATAATGATGAATTTAATTAACTTGACTTTCGTTATCGAATTTCAATGGGAAAAGAGTTGATTGTTACTTGCTATCAAAGACTATAAGAAAGCCTTTTATGCGAAGTAATGCAAACCAACAAAAACATGATTACATTGTTTTCACTGATTAATCAAAAACACAAACAAAAAACCTTTGCCTTAAATTGCATTCAAATATTCTGCTCTTTCTTCACATCTATTATCACAAGAATTTGGCTCAAATTACAACATTTCCAATCAAGCAACTAAAGACATCGGCATCTAAATTCGAGAAAGAGCTGTAGATAAGCTAGATAAAATATACTAATCATTAAAAGGGTTAAAATAACTATTATTCTGAAAGAAAAAATAATAATTTTTTTTCGAGCAATTAATGTTTAAATTAATGACTCTATTCTTAAGACAATTAATGTTTTAAAAGCAATTGAGTCTAACATAGGATTAAAGAGATTCGAGTATTGTTTGGACGGCTTTTAAATAGATTTAGACATCGCTTTAAAAGAGATTCTCATCTTTTGGACAATAAATGACATACGAATAGAATTATAGTTTGAGATTAACTTCAATTATAATGAAAAGTTTGTTGGAATGCAATTTAAATCACAGAAAAGCATCTGCTCTGCGGTTATTTTACTTGACTTTTTAAACTGAACAGAATATTCTGAGCGCTTTTAAGCCGATTAGGTTCAGCATAAATAGTGTTTTATGCAAATCCGAACTATTGATTTCTGACTGTATTTCTACAAATAAGTCCGAGAAATCATATTCCGCTCCAATTCTACAAATGAGACACAAATCTCATGAAAATTATGGCAATAATTTGATGGAGAAATTTGTTTATTATTTGTTATGAAAAGCAATTCATTTAAAACAAGTAAATCATAAGAACCGAAGCTTAAGAAACAGTTAAGGAATTATGTTTACGATTCTTGTGCTCAACCGTATGGTTAAAAGTGAAAGAAAATATTTATTCCGTATTATAGCATATTAGACCTCTTTTTTGCAGCCGTTATCTCATTTCCACATAACTGAACTCTCACTATATTTATATGAAAAGCCAACCATTCATACGATGTATTGCAGTTCAGGAAAAGTGTCGACACATATTCAGCGGTAAATAATATAACAGACGCTTTGAAAAATTGAATGATATTAATAACCAGTTATAAAATATTAGTCGACATCGATATGCGCTTCTCATTAGACCTTAAGAATTGTGGTTTCGCAACAATTCCTTCTGATTGACAATCAATAGAATTATAAATAAACTAAACGATCAAATAATTTACAGTTAGTCACCGATCATGTATTTTAGGGAATCACCATTCTTTAATAGCAAAAAAAAAGTTTTTAAAGCTAAATAACGACCATGTTGCATTTTAAGGCCCAAGAATTTCACGTTGATCCAATCAAAAATGTTCTAACTTAAATAGTTTCCGAGATATTCGACTTAGAACTTCTAGATATTATTATTTTTGACGTAATTTATCAAAATGATATATCGAATCGGTGTAGAATTGGACGTTTACATCGAATATTAGATCAAATTTGAAATCGAATGATACTTTTTAATGTATGCAGGATACAAATGCCAAAATTATTAAAAATGTTCATGTCGTATATATTGAAAAGTATCAACATTGTAATTGGAGGCGGATCTGACGCCTCAAAACATAGTTCTACTTCCCAAAAAGATTTTAAGGTTTTAAAGAATCTTGCAAGTGCCAATAAATTAGAAACTAATTTTCAAACATTCAGAGCGAGTAAAGGGCCCTGATCTAAAATTAAGTTATAAACAAAGTTCCATTTGAGATGTTCGAACCAGGAAAAATTTAGATGAAAACACATAAAAAAGACGGATAATATGAAATTATTTTTAGTATACTGTTGTAATCTTTCCACTATAGAGATTTAACTGTAGCCCATCTAATACAAGGTAGGGGGAAATGGCTGTTTGTCTGACAAAAAATTATTAAATGGTCAACAAATCATAAGTTAATGAATGGATTCTGAAATTGAGAAATTAAAAAATTAAAATCTGCGTCAAATTCAAACGCTTCTCACATTAATTGTGAACTCGGGTTAAAAATATGCAGAGATTAATGTGATCTGAGAAAAGATCAACACAAAAGTGAAAAATGAGAAGTAATTATCGATTATTATTGATTTAATGACTAACTGAATGCCAATCGATTTGAGCCAAACTTTAATTTTTTAGCCTAAAATTCACTTTCAGCGAAAGAATTCTTTGATATGCCTAGATCACTCACAAAATCCATCCAAAGACTATTTCTAATCACCTGAAGGAATAGTCGATGAAAAAATCCATTGAATTTTAACTAAAGTTGAAGTCATTTAGTATCTAATGATATAAATATAGGGTTAGAATAAGAAATATGTTGTCAGAAGAATTCAAAATTGAAAGCAATGAAAACAGCGATTAATGAATATAACATTTGTTTAATCATTTTTAAGCTCATAAACAACTAATGATTGAAATTAGTCTAAAAAATATATTCAACAAATCGTTCTCTTATATACATGAAAAATATTCAAAAATAAAGTCATAATTTAGTCATTTGTGTGCCTTAAATGTGATTAACTCTGGTTGGGGTCTGGATGGGGATGTCCGCAGTAGTGCCCGAATTCGCACTAAAATACTTCTTTTCAAATACTATTGCAGTGAGAATACAATGATTTTGGCTTTAATTCTGTTTTGCTTTGCATTTTCTGCTGACAAATCTTTTTTATTGATTTACTATTTCTCACAAATAATATTATTTTTAGGAGAATCTCAACACTGAGTCTCCAAAAACTTATTGAATAATAAATTAGATTTTGTATTGAAGTCAATGGCATTGAGTTTTAGATGTGATTGTACTCTAACTTTAATTTTCCATTCGTTTCATCGAATGTTTGGGAAACGGATTGGATTTTAATGCATTAGAACTGAAGCAAACTTTTCGAGTGTTTGTATGAAATATAATATTAAGAAATAATATATAATGTGTTGAATGCTATCAAATACTGTATTCTATGAAAGATTGCGATTTCCCTCAGCACAAGACATGCCATCAGCGCTTTCATTGTGTGCTATTAGTATCACAAATAGCCTCAACTTATATAAGATTTGAGCGAATCATCGAAAATGTGCGGTCAGTACTGCTTACGGCTGTTCCCAGTCTTACAATGAACTCAATTATATCAATAAATATATGGCTTTCTATTGATTCTTATATATTATGACAATTGAATCGAAACAGAAAAATATAAATAAATTTAAGGAAATGATTGTTATCACAGCACAGAGTCTTCTCGAGTGAATTGCTTTTGTCTCAATTTGTTGATTCGCGACCGAACTATCCGTAAATGCTTTCGAATATAGTCCTCGTTCGGGGCTAAAGACGACACTTTCAGCAGACATTCCTCTGCTCTCTCCAGTTCTCCCCGTTCGACATAAACGACACACAAGTTATGTCTGCCCTGAATGTTGGTCGGGTCGAGTCTAACAATTTGTTTGTAACATTGTTCGGCGGCTTCCAAATCTCTCACGTGGTTTATATATATGTCCCCCAAAAGTATTAGACCTTTGATGTGATCGGAATGATATCGAAGTAACTGTTTGAGAAAAGGGACGGCCTCAAGTGGTCGATTGGAGTCAGACAAGAGCAGTGCTAAATTAAAAGTGGCACTTCGAAAGTCGTGCTTCATATCGATGGCAGCTCTGAACCACTTCTCGGCGTCGGCATAGTCTTTGGCGTCCATCGCAAGCATTCCTAAATTGAAATAAACTCTTTCGTTGGCTTTTCCGCTCTGAATCAGAACATGAAGTCTCTGTTGAGCCAAAGGTCTTAACTCAGGACTACCGCTCTCTTGAATCAAAATCGCAGAATTCATTAACGATTGCTATCATTAAAAGTAAAACATTTGTTATAATAAATATAAGCGAAGTTTTTTTTCAATGGGAGTGCTATCAGTGGTTGACTCACTTCATGATTGGGCTCCAATTCAAGCGCTTTATTAAAGTATACCAAAGCCTGAGTTGCTTTTGACTGTTCGAGTAATACAACGCCTAACTGTTGTTAACATAAAACACATAAAAATAATAATCGGATCGTTAGATAAGACGAAAAATGGACTCACATTATAATAGATATCAGGATTGGAACTATCGAATTGCAATGCCTTCTCATATACCTCTTGTGCTTCACGGGTGCGATTCATTTTAATTAAAACGTCGCCGCGATTTATGTATGCCTGGGTATAGTCTGCGCGCATACTTATGGCTTGTCTGTAGAGAGCGTCGGCCTCTTCCAGACGTGATTTATTCCTAGCGATTAGATTCGCCAAGTTTAGGAATACATTGAGATGTGAGGGCGCAACCCGAGCCTGATACCGCTCACCCGGTCGCGGCCGTGGCAGCAGGTCTTTGGCCCTATAGAAGGCCTTTTCTGCCATTTCGTATTTATTCAGATTATTATAAGTGCGACCAACATTCATATGAGCGCCGATATCGTCAGGCTGTACCTCAACTGCTTTCAAGAAGTACTGAAGGGCCTCATTGTATTTGGACTGACTTTCCAGAGCGTGTCCCACATTATTATAAAGCTTTGCGTTCCGTTTATTGATTTTGATTCCAGCCATAAATATGGTATACTCTGACTCCCAGTCATAGTTTCGGACAAACGTTTTGATTGAGTGAAACAAAAGGACAAAAACCAGAGTTGAGACTAAGAGTCGTTTCTTGAGATTCGTGTTGTCTTTAACGCTATTATTATTGATATTATTATGACTTTCTTCGCATATTTTCTCATAAATCCGATGAAATCCAAACCCGAAAAGCATACAAAAGCCAAACGAAGGCATATATAATATGCGTTCCGCGACCACAAACCCGACCGGAAAGAAGAGATTAGAGGCCGGCAAAAAAGGAAAGACAATGAAAGACAGGCTAATAATGAGCACTTGTCCTGTCATATCATCTGCTGTAGTGAAAGCATTCCACACCAGTATTACGAACATAACATAGAAGACAATTGTGGCCACATTTCGAGTGTCGTAAATGGACTCAATTAAAGGAATGGTACCCATAGTCCAGTCACAGCATAGATTGCTTGGAAACAAGAGTAACCACGAGTTCAATGGCAGTAGAAAATTGAAGGTCAATTGTCGGACAGGCGTTTCGGCAGCATTTGCCGGATTGTCGAATCTGGTCAGACATACAATATATTTAAATCAATTGACTTTAAATTTGAATAATAAGTCAATTACTTCGTAAAAACAGGCAATTGTGAGCCCATTATTCTGAGTCGAGTCATAATCATAATACAAACGGAGGCAAACAAAACGGATAGTCGTAAGAACGACTCTTTGAGCCAGGAAGGGGTCGGCGCTTTTGATACCATCAAATTTTGTGCGATAAAAAACAAATTCAAAAGTTTGAGCTAAAGTAAGGAATGGAATAAATTTCTGTCTGAATGATGGCATCGACTTTATATTCATTGAATGTCTAACCCTTTGGCCGATGAATAGTTCATAAACACCACAAACGGCTATCGCTGTAAACAAATTATGAATTATTAATAGATTTTGCTTCAAATTAATTAAGACTTTTGTGTGAACGAAAAGTTATGGTTTTCTCATTACCTGTGATTCCCTGTTCTTTGGAGAGCGTCGCCATAACGACTAATGTGATGGATGTCAGAAACCACATCCACTCTGAATCAAAGTTTGAAACAAAATTTAATGATAAAAAACTCTTTAACCGTAAGAAGAAAGCGAAGAAAAAATTTTTGAACAAAAGTTATAGAAGTGGTAACAGCTGTACAAATGGATAACATTTAATGCGATTTCAAATTAGTTTTTCTGCATAACACTGAATATCATAATTCAAACGCCTGTTCTCTAAACTTTGCAAACATTTTTCTCCATCAGCTTTGTTTCAGGTTTTGACTTTTGATAAGCGCTTTTCGAAACAATGAAGTTTTCTTCCTTACATTATTTACATTCTTATACTGAGAAAAATTGTTGGAAAAATAAGTAAAATTTATTCAATTTAATGTTTTACACAATTTTGTTGTTTACTCGTCTCTGTACTCAAGTCTTGTTTATATGCATATCCTTTATGTAAAGTTCAAGCTTTTGGTTGCAATGAAAAACAAAATTCTTGCAATTTCTCAGACGCTTAAGAATGACTGAAATGATCGATGAATTGATAGGAAAATTTGAAAATAAAATTCATGAAAAATCTCTTTTATTGGATAACTAATGAGAAATGGGATAATTAATGCAAAAAAGCATATTATTTATTATAATTAATAGCAATGTTAGGGATATTCAGAAGGCATTCGCTCTTTTTCTGAATAATTAAAAGCGATTCCTCAGATTCGGGCACAGCTTTAAAAGTGGCTAAAGAATAGTAATGACTGAATGAGTAATAGAAGAGTATGTGTGTACCTGTTCTGGTCCTGTGCTTCGTGGCTCTGACATATGCCAAAAATGCTAATAAGAAGAAAATTGATGACAAAGTCTCTGCCCGTCCGACAACACTCGTCACCGCTTCTGTATGTATGGGATGTACGCTATTGTTGGCAACCAATTGAACGAAAATATAATGTCATATAAATAGTGTTATTAATAGCAGTCATTTTCGACTCAGAATCTAAACTGATTCCATACCTGAAGGAAAGGCTGGCTATTAAAGCAGCGATGGATGGCATAAATAAATTACATAATCTGTCGGATTATATGAAAACATTAGTCTCTGTAATGAGAGCACAAAATTGAGATTAAAGTGTATTACCGGTTGTATATAAGGCAGACAATCACATGCAGAACAACATTCACCAAATGATAACCCATTGGATTGATTTCGTGTATTAAATAATTTAGACGAAAGGTTAAGACACACAGCGGTCGGTATGACTGCAATCAATTCAATTATAATAAATAATGTTAACCATTAATACAATTTATTTATCGCCTAAAATGCTTGAAATGGCACTAATGTCCGTTACCTTATGTGACTGTTCCTAAAAGAGGAAGAAAACAAACATAACATCAGATATAAAGTCTTAAATTCTCTTTCATATAGAGATATATATTATATTTTTGATTCATTAGATAAGGAATGAATGGTTGAGTGCGAGTGGTTTCCAATCAAATATAACAAAACAAAAGCTAAACTATTTTTAGTGAATCTCGAAATTGTGTTCCGTTCTGTTCGACCGTTTCTTTCTATTGAGTGACTATTGACTGCTAGTAAGACAAATGGACAGTTGGCAAAGGCATCGCCTGCATCGCATTCATTTGCCACACATCAGACTCGAGTGGATGTGGAGAGAGAGCTAAGACTAAGAACTGAAAGTAAGAGTGACCTAAACTCACAGTTTGTCTATCGAGTAAAGGGAGAAAAGTCTAACGAAGTTATTCATCCATAAAAAGCTAAATTCGTTTTGCAATCTAACGACAAAATAACGATCTGTTATGATTTGACCACTTCTGGAAAGACTGCCACAACGACTGCCACCACTGCCTCGACTACAGCGAACGCCTCGATTATAATATTGACGATCGAATGAATCGACCGAATCAGACAATATTAAAGACGTCTAAACGCAACCATTGATTGATAAACTCAACGCTCGTATATTATCGTTAGGTCTGCCACCAAAGCACAACATACATACCTTAGTCATTCCCTGTCCCCAGAAGTCATTAAGAAAGAGTTGAGATAATGGCGTTTGTGGCCTCAGATCTCTGTTATCCCGAATGGCAGACATATCGTCGAACGCAAAACCACAGCCCAGAGAGTTGGCATAGACTGCGAACCCGAGTAATGCAATTAATAGGGTGTGCCATCGCGGAGGACTATTGTCGTCTTTGCCAAATCCAACGGCTCTACTTTGGCCACAATTAAAAAGATCTGGTGATGGAGTGGACGTTCGACTCATGCCTGTAGTGTTCTCACAATTAGTGAAACCATTGACCTGAAAGACAAATTAATTATTTGCTTTAACGACTCTTTCGGCCAAAAACTATCTTAACACTAATTAAAGGCAATCGTTTAAGAAAATGTTCGCAATAAATGATAATCAATAAAAAAGTATTGAAATGTTTGACAAAAAGCTAAACAAATGAATTAATGTATTGTGATATTTATGTATTGCATTGTATCCGATACTATATTTATCGAATATTTGATAAAACAATAATTTCCTGTTTTATAATAATATAATAACAAACTGAGGAACAGTGAGTTCAAAAAAATGATAGATATTAGCGGAACATTGAGTTAACTAAATTTTATATTTCATTAGTCTATTATAGACACTAACAGACGACAAATCTATAAATACATCTGAATATTAGAATGCATTTCATTCATTAAACATCATTAAGTATTGCATTGTTTTCCACTCTATTAAACATTCACGAAATACTCGATTGTGAATATCAAACATTATTATGGTTTAATGAATGCAAAAAACGAGTCTTACTATAAAAAACAGTTTTCCGCAAAATGGAAAAGATTTAAATGTATTGAAAGCATTTGCTATTGAATGACCCATTTGTAGCCTATTCTTCCATTTAATTAAATTAGTGGTCGACAACACAAACTGACGACACAATCAAAAGGCAAACAAACTGTTCTCGGAGATGAATAAGTGCTTTACTGTACCACATATTGTGAATGAATTATTCTGTCGAACATTATTTAATATATTTTATATGAAAAACATATTGAACGACAGGAATTCAAGTGAAAGTTTGATTAATATATTGCTTATAAATATAGAACATCGAAAATATTGTTTAAATCCATATCCATATCATTCACGAAAAGCTTTCTTTGAAGCCATTCCTAACATTTGTTATATAAGTAAAAAGTTTTGACTTTTCTTCTTATTTTATAAAAGAATAAAATTTATATTCTTTCGGTCTTTTGAATAAAACAGTTATGAATTAATGATATGAAGTAAAAAGAATTTATTAAATTTCGTGTTAACTAATCGATTAAAAATTCAATTAAATATTCATCATTTAATTTATGTTTTAAAAAAAGGAAATTAAATGTCAATAAATACGGAATTGACGAAAAAGGCTTTGAGTAAATATGAGTGTTAATAATGACAGAGAAAATGTGATTTTTTGTTCAGATATTGATTATGAGGATAAACACAAGCGATGACCAGAAAGAAAGAAATGAGAGAAAAGAGTGGTTTTAACAAATGGCTGTAAAGTTCATAAAAAGCTTTTTGTGTCTTAGCATTGATTTGTCGATATATTGTCACTAAAGCTAAGGAAGGAATCCTTTTGGTTGATTAAATTCGGTGACTCTCGAAAGTGATTCCAGGCCTGAGTGACCACTAAATGACCGAAACGAAAGTCGAGTGCATTTCAAGTCAATAAAGTAAAGTAATACAAGACTTACAAGTCTTTTATAAAAAGCTAATGCGAAGGAAATCGAGCCGCTCTTCTGATGGTTCTACCGATGCATTACCTAAAGCTTAATATAAACGACATGAGTCTCAATAACAATAATGACCTCATTATAATAAACTAGCAATTTGTCATATAATCAATTAATTCAAATGAAAAAAGGGAAACATTTGAAGAGTAGAACAAACAGAGACAATATTATATTCAGGTGGACAACAAAAATAAACCATTAGAACCAAATTAGATTCAATATATGCGTGGTTTCAAAGTCATTGGTTTTGTGGCAATCAGTGATATAAAGCTTTTGTTTGCAATCAATGGAATGCATAACGTTTTCAAAGATTCATATAAACTAAGAACTGAATGAATTTATTATTAATTTACTAAATATCTCTTATTGAACGTCGAAAACACTGACATTTATATGTTCTGATACTTAATACTAATGTTTGCATTAGTTTCGAGTTTTTCTTCAGCCTTAGATTCAATACATTCTTCTTTTTTACTAAAGGAATTGAATGCCGCAAAATCAATGTTTTTATCTCTGAAACATTTTTAAAACCTCGAGGGTATATGTATTTCTTTTTTCAAGTTGTAGTTCTTTTTTGGCTGTGAAATCCCTAAGAGTAAGTTCATCACAAAGACTGGCAAAGGGATGGCATACGATATGGACACCAACGACACTATCACACACTGACAGCAATACTCCAATACATATAAAATATAAGTTTAAGTTTATATTACGAACAAAATAGAAAAAGACTAACATTTTAAGTAAAGCCCTTCTCTTAATCAAGTGATAGAGAAAAGCGCTGGCAATAAGTGCATCAAAAGTGCAATACTTTTACAGTTATATCGAAGGCATACAAAAAAGGCTCGACAGGAGACTTGACTTTAAATGTAATTCCGTTTTGTTAATACGTTCACAAAATTCACGATTAAAATAGAGCGCAAAATAACAGATTCAGTAGCAGACAATGAAAGTGATGGCAGTGCCAGTCCTCTGCCAGTGCTCGGGTATGTGTGCATACATAATGACAATAGTGTTGCGAACGTCAGACAACAGTCTCTGTCTATTTAAGCTCCAACGAAATTCTGTGACACTTTAATTATCACAGCTCTCAGGGAAATGTCATTCAAAAGTTTGCAAAAATGTTTTTCCAAACGAAACTAAAAAGTCTAACAGTGACTAACTGTGCTCTATGGGCTGTCTGTGCCAATCTAATGCCCAGCCCTACCAACTAATTAGGGAAATGAAGTTTTCCGCAAGAAAATAACGACTCAACAGTTTATTTCTCTGCAAATTTTGTGAGTTCGAGGAAAAAATTAGTTTTAAATTCAACGCAAATGAAAAGCATTGCTAACAATGAGAGTGAATAAGTGCTCAAACATTTCACTAATAAATCCCTCGACACTGCGTTTTATATTAATTTTACTCTTTTTAGACCTCTCCTAAAACACAATTACTTTTAAGTCGATATATGTAAAGCACATACAAAAGAGGAACGGAATCCAGACATAGAGTAAAGAAAAGTCGATTCAAATTATATGTTTGTATAAATGTCTTTGACTTAAAGTAAAGAGCGATTTACCGTAAAGGACCGTCTTTATCGACAACGGCTTTATATAAGCTATTTTGAGCTTTCTAAAAAAACAATCGGTTGTCGCTATAGACCGTTCCCTAATTATATGCCTGTCAACTGACCAATTATAATGATATAATATTATCATTACTATTAGTTATAGTTAGTTCAACAATCACAGGTCATTTGAATACACAAAATACTGAGTCAAATTGATTAAGGTTTAGATAGTTGTGTTGATTCACATTTATTTTAACTCACACTTTAGTTCAACTCAACATAAGTCGTGCATAAAGTATGAGTTAAAATAACGGAATAAAATGTTTTTATTTAAAGAAAAAGAATTTTTTTTAATTTAAACATAATTTTATCTAGAAAGACTTATACATGTTGTTATGCCATTCCAAAATATTGCTAGTTACTATGCTGCAATAAACCTTTCCTTAAGATCAAAATTTTCAATGAACCACTTATAGCAGGTACCCCTAAAGACGGTTCTTTATGGTAATAGAAAAAAGAAGTAATTTCTTTATCAAACAAGTCTCGATAATTAAACAATTATTGAATGTGTAAACACTTCTGACAACTTCATTGCATTCATCGCCTTATTCTCCAAAACAAAAGCTGTTTTTTCGATAGTTCAAAAGTAATAATCAATTGAAACAATAAATAATGAAATAATAGTAATGGAAAGACAATAAAACTGATCGATTCATTGAGCAAAACATTTAGTTGTATTGAAATCATTCATTCATTTATTTGATTCATTCAATATTAAAAACATGACATCTCCTCTAAAAGTGAGAGCTTAATGTCAGCATAGACTGGATTTTGGTCACGAATACTAAAAAATAATCTAAAAAAAGTAATTATTGTCTGTCAGATCACTCGCACACTCTCTTCAGATTCTTCTGTTATGAACACTGTTTAGGAGAATTGGATTCGAAAGCATTTGATTTTGAAAAGCTTTCAATTCATTAAAATGCTTTAATTTAAAGCGTAAGCTCTAAAACAAAGACCTTCAGAGTTAATAAAACAAATGTTCGGTTCCGTCAGTTTGTCTTTTAATTTGTTGAAATCACGTTTGGGTTTAAAACTCTTTAATTCGCAAACTTTTCAAATTTTCTCTGGGATTTCAGATCTTTTTTCTCTCTTTTCTGACTTTCAATAGAAAAATTTAATTTCTATTACAGACTGTAACTGAAGTCTGTAACATCTTTTCGATACAGAATTGGAAAGCAGTCGGACAATAAAAAAAGTGCCCCAAATATCTGATAGAAAAGTGCCAAAGCGTTAGCCCCTAAAAAATAAAATATCGCCATTCATTCATTCATTTATTCAGAGCAGCAGTTTTTGACAACTGATGGGTGACTCTAATATACAGTACAGTGTATGAGTGGTTATACCCGATGCTAACTAACATCAAAACTAATGAATAAACAATTAAATTATTAAATAAATTTTAATTATTTTTCGACGAATAAAAAAAATATAATATCGATAAAAGAAGGTTTTATTAAGAGTCGGATAAAATACGATATTATTATTATTATTACCAGAATTAATAAATGAAACGAACAGAAGGGTGAATTAGAATTTAAATTGATATCAGAGAGTATTGTTTGGTTTTATCTCATATTTATATTAGAGAATATTCGCACATAATATGAGAATAGAGTTGTTTGGAATTGAAATTAGAAGAGAAACCCAAATGAGAAGAGAGTCACGTATTAGTCGAGTGATGGCCAACACTACTGACGAATGCCATGAAAGGAGGCAGTGATCCAATGCAAACACCAATTTAAGTTTAATGTGGTGTTAAAATTAAAATCAGAAGCTGTCACCAACAGTCACAAACCCGACCTCTTTGTTAGACAGGCCTTACATAATAGTGATGACAAGACTCACAAAATTCATGAGACATTACTTATTAAAGTTTAACAAATATTTTGATCGCAACGACAAAAAACTTGGAATAGAATAACACTTATTATTATGTCTGTTATATCGACAACAATATCGTATGCATAACATATAACCGAAGATTGTGTTTTGATATCAACGCAAATGTTTGGCTCCGGGCCTTTTGAGACAGACATTCATTTTATATGAATCATATTATTGTAAATTTTAGTTTATTTATCAAAAGAAAAGATATGTTTATTATAAAAATCGATTGCAGAGCACCTTCTTT
This sequence comes from Euzetes globulus, assembly GCA_034695525.1. Classification (NCBI taxonomy): domain Eukaryota; kingdom Metazoa; phylum Arthropoda; class Arachnida; order Sarcoptiformes; family Euzetidae; genus Euzetes; species Euzetes globulus. Next base: position 15,400 of record JAQIWP010000152.1, read on the forward strand.
TTGATTTGACTCAACTTTGCGTTCTATCTTTTGGGCCATTATATGATGGCTGAGTCGAGAGCAGAGGTATGTCTACTTCACTGAACAGAACCGACAATACTTGAGAATATTTTAAATTAAATAGAAATAAAATATCTGTGAATCCAATCCTTGTTTCTGTTCTGTTCCACAATTTTTCGGTTCAATGCATTGAAATTAAATCTAACGCCGGATCGGATGCGCTTTTGTTGGCCTGACTTCGTAGCAAAATGTGAGAGCAAGCAATTTTTTACTCAAATCTATTCTAAAAACCACTCAAACAGTTATAAACTATTAAAAGAATATTTTCTTCGTTTATACGAATCGCATGTTTTTCAGGAATATTCTGCTCACGTTTGGTGTGTTTCACACACACACAACAAATCTATGCATTTATCACATTTCACAGCATTTTTCAATGTCTGTGGGCACAGTTTGGCCAATCACTTGCTTTTTATAAGTTTTTCTTTAAAAAAAAAAGCAAACCCTCGGTTGGCGTTAGTGAGAGCCAGAATAGCGGCTAATTCACAGAGTGCTTAAATAAAGCTGCAAACGGGGTGTCCATAAATTACTTCATAAATTTAATGAGAAAAGGCTCGCCATTGAGTGAGGGTTATTGCGATATCTGGGGGTTAGTCAGCAGGCATTCCATGAGACCCATGAAAATTAATCGTTTTTTGCTAAACGAAATGAGAACACGAGAAGTAGACTCGACTGCAAAAACATGTGAACACTTTCTGTAGAGATGCTAAGAAACTTAATTACAAACAACTAATCAGACTATAAGACTGGGCGTCATTTCCATCAGCTTTTTCTCTAAACAATCGACTGATTATTCTTTATAAATGCGGCCCTCAATCGATGCAAAACACTTTGTATTACACAATATAATGTCATGAATGGCAACCATTTACTGATCATATTTTGCATTCATTTGTCAGAACAGAACAGAATGTGTGCATTGAATCGCGAATTTCAGATAAGTGTCAATTTTATCGAAATGATGCCAATGTCTCCCATATTATAATGTTTTTATAACATATCTCTTAAATAAACAAACCATTATTCCACTGAACCTTTTTTTGAACATTACTTTTTTGAAACACTGGAAAAAACCTATAATTTTCTCGACGTTAAACATGAAAATATAGTTGAGACAAATGATAGATCTTTTCGTTGAATAACTAAAAGTCAGATCAAATTATAAAAAAATAATTTTTTTTGTTGTGAAAAATGGAATTAAAAGTACTTTTTTTGATTAATAGTTTTTTGGCTAATATTTCAAAATCAATAATTAGAGAGCAAATTATTTTCTCTTAATAACTGGTGTTAAGTCTAAAAATGTTTTTTAATTAAAAAAACGAACGAAAACGCATTTCTAAGCGAAAGCGCAAACAATTTATAAAATGTTTTTAAAAAAATAAGTTTAACTAAAACTCGTCTCTAAGTTATAGTCTGAACAATAAATTGAAAAGTGTTTATAACAATAAGCCGGCGGCTAATCGGCAATTGGAGAGAGAGAGTCGAGTCCAACCCAAGCCCGCAGGCCTATTCAATTTGATTTTGAAGTCATAGCGAAAAAAGTTTGTTAGCGTTCACAACAAAGTTATGTCTCGTCTCTAATCTGTTCCCCAATTGATCGCATGATTCGAAACAATTTAATCCGAAATCGCTTCCACTCATTATGTTTGACACTCTCTTTGACTTTAAATATAGACTAACTATTATTTTATAATTATGTGCGAAGTGTTAGCCGTTTTGATAATAATTTTATCGTCAAATTGAGAGTTCACTCAGTTTTTAGATAATATCGTCGGAAAAAAAAGAAATTTTCGAATTAAGTCAACCAAAGCATGAATATCGGGATTAATGCCAATTATTTTGAAATTTATTTTCAGATAAAACTAAAAACAGACAACAATTTCATCATTTAATGGATAGAAATATGAGGCAAACACTGAAGGAAAGCGAAGACTGACTGCAATGGATTGCATACAACATTAGATGTGATGCACGAAAAGTTAGGCCAAATAATTATGTCCAAAATCGATCATATATTCTATAAGGTATGCCTTAGCTCCGGGTTATGGCATACCATTCACTTATTGGCAACAAATTCGCTAAAAATTTCTGGGAATATATGGTATTAAGTTTGAGATTTTTTGCGTTGAATTTATCAAAATATTTTCCTTAAACTCGAATTGAATTGTGTCGGAGCACAACATAATACTATTTTTCCAATAAAAACTAATCCAAAAATGGGTATTAAGTTATTAAAGCCCAGAACCAGAGCTGACGAGTGTTATTGAGTAGAGAATTGAAGGCAAGAATAGCGCAATATTTATATGAAGTAAAAGGCAGGTAAAGCCAGAGCTGGGGAACGATTGATCAGTTTTTTCAACAAAACAAAGAATAAAAGACGGAACAGTAAAAAGTTAAACAAGAAATGTAAACACCAATTGTGTAGACATTGTGTTCCTGCAATTTTAGTCTATATGTGCACTATTACTGATTAAAACTTTTCGTCCCATAAGAGGCTTAATGTTATAATAGAATATTTGCTGAGGAATTGACTCGAGACCAGTCATGATGGAGATGACGCCGAGCCTATTGGGCCAACATAGCAAACACTTGCACCATATGTACACTCAATTCTACTGAATTCGAGTATAACTTTTAAAAAATGGCCAAAAGAGAAATGCTTTGACTTTTGAATGTTTCACTTTTCTAAGAAAATAAGTGAATAGTCAATAGGCTGTGCAGTAAAAAAGTGAGGGCTCATACAACATGTTCACAAACTCACGATAAGGCCCGGAGCTAAGACTTTTATTTTTGACCAAATAGTGCGATGTCTTAAACAAAAGTTGGAGGGGAAGAGCGGTTGTTTAGGGCAAAACATAAAACATAGGTTTACATAAAACAATGTTCACTTCCACATAAACTGTAGGAGTGTATGTCCCTACTCTAGGATCCGTGGCTCTGCCTAACAAACTAACACTGAGAGGCCCCTCAAGTCGTAAAAAGCATTTTATTTTTTAATGAGTTGGACTCAACATAAATGGTCACTAAATTAATATTCTGTTCGTAACATACGATCAACTGTTTAAGCGTTAATACGAATCGTTTAAGAAAAACAAATATTTCATTAGAATATGTTTCGATTTAAGAGTTAATTCTGATTCGTTTCACACGATTCTCAACTTAAACAACAAACTCAAAGAATTTCTATAAATTGGCTCAACTATTATCCAATACTTGCAGTAATTTTTCATAACATTTTTGCAAATGTATGACATCTGATAGCAATAGAAAATTATGTCAAACATTTTAAGCGTTACCAGAATTAATTGCATTTAAAATAAAGAGGAAACTTAACAACAGACTAATTATAATCAAAAGTATGCAATTCGATAGTTTGGCCAAAATAGAGATTTGCTTTTCAAAAGCAAGTGATGGCAGAAAAATGTTTGCAAAAAACTCTAAATCCGAATGTGTATAATGTGATGCCCTATCATTAGGGGTGGAACTCATGCTTTTTTGTTGAAAACATGCATTACTTCAACGATAAATTCCAATACAATTTTATTTCAAAGTTTAATATCAGTATTGAGTTTTTAAAACGAATGCAAAGATAGATATAATAGCCAAGGGTCTGAGAAGCGACCGCTTTATAATATGCTAAATAAGCTTTATATTAAGAATTATATGAATAGTAAGAAATAGTATAGAAATGCTGTACTGATTAGTGAGTAGCGAGAAGTAGTCACTAGAAAATAATGTGGGAGTCTTATAATGAAAACGAGAATCAAGTTATAAGTTTTGGGCGTTTTATTAAATAATAGTCTCTCAGAAAAGTACAAAATTTGAAATTATTATTTTCAAAATTGAGTAATATATGAGAGACTATTCAAATGCGACAGAGACTCCTTTCAGCGATAAACCCATAATAAACTATTGCCATAACTTCGTGTTCATTGCATACAAATTTTCGGCTCAAGTATTCAAATATAATGATTGGCCAAAACTTAAGTAAAACTTTTAATCTTTGGGTTCTTTTTGAGTTAAAATTCATAAAATTTTGAAAAATGTTTAAATTATGTAAATCTGGATTTCAGCGTAAAATAAATAAAGTTTTAGCGTAAGAAATGTAATTTATATTTGATTTGATGAGTTATTTTTTAAAAGTTTTTGTACATTTTATTGAAATTCTCAAAAGACTTTGAATGCATTGAATAGAGAGAGAAATCTGAGACTAAATTTTGGATTAAAAGAACTCAAATTTTGTGGTATAATAATTCTGGCATTTTTTTAATTACATTAAAATAAATGAAATCGATTTGAAATAAGCACCTGTTGCTCATCTACTTAGAGAAACAGACTGTCCTTCTTTAACAGCAGTGGCCAACAGATAAGTAACTGAAGGCAACTAAAAAAGCAAAAAATTAATGCCCTCTCATTGCTGTGAACGACGGGTGGGAATAGACGTGCTCTGCCAACGAACACAGGACAAAATTGAATTTAGAGGAAAGCCTTAGAAATAAGTCAGAGATAGTTTGCGTGAAATCCGGTCAAACGAAAGCGCAAAACAGATTTTGAAGCTTTTTTTCTGTGAAAAACCACAAACACTTGACATTAACTAAAATTCATTTGTTTGCATGCGATTCGACGTTTAACGAAGAATACCTGATTTGAATTATAATTACTGGTGAGTGAAGTGCACTCTTAGGATAGACGACGCCTCCCTCTGCCATGAAATGGAAATCTCAGAGAATCTCGTTTTGCAGTCACTAAAAGAGACTCGTTTTCAGTTAGTTTTAAAGCTTATACTCGTTTATAGCCTTTGTAGAGATTGATTGCCAACTATTAAATATATTTTTTGCTGAACGTCAGCCCCCTATTCAGCCCTATTCAGCCCTATTCAGCTAATTCAGAAAATTATATATTTTTCACTATCAGACCAGACTTTTATGGAGAAAATCAAATTCTTGTTTCACTTGAAAAAGAATTTTTTCGCTATAAATTGAAACCGTTTATGGCTTTTCGCTCACAAATTCTGTTTAATTTCATAATTATTTGAGAAAAATGAGTCGACTTTTAGTTGGAATCGAGTCTCACTTCGAATGATAGCAAATGTTAAATATTCTGTAAATTATTACATAAAAGAAGCGCTCATTTCTATTACACAGAGAAATAGAAAGTGCATCAAATGCAAGGTATCATGAAATTGGAGGTCAACCTGTTTAACCTGTCAACTATTTACTGCCTGTTCTTCAATGCAATGCTTTTCCACTGACAGCCAGATATGTATGAGAGCTGTCAACTCTAGAATCAAGCAATTGGTGTGCAGTCAGAGCCCAAAATACATGATCGACACAAACATTAAGATTAAATTTCTGTTCAAACTTATGCTTTTCAAAAATCATAACTTTTTATGAGTTTTCTGTTAATTTGATTTTTCTTTTTTTTCTGATTCAGATCTGAGAAACTAGTTTTGAAAAATGTTTTTTAGAGACTTTTAATTAACATTAAAAATATGAATTCCACTCTTTTTTCACTTTCCAATAGTAATTGATTTAAACTAATTTTCCAAATAAATAAAATACTATTACATAAATAGGAATAAAGAGGAATATTTTGATTGATTTGCAAATCATTTCAATGAATCGTTTAATTCGTGAAAATTGATTGAATTAGTCGTTAAGAAAGTGGAGCCAAAATTAATAACAAATCGATTGGATAAAAGAAAATCATATTTTAATTAATAATAGTTGGATATGACATAAAATATTCATTAAAAAATCAGTGAAATTAATGATTTTTAAATGGATTATAAAAGAAAGTTTGTTATTAACTGTTGGCACGAACTCCACATAAGTTATGTACTGAAAAGAGTCCACTATTTCTTACAAACCGACTGTTCTTTTTCTACGAATTATCTCAAACTTCAACCGAAATGATTGAATAAAACAAATTCAATCAATTAATGTCTAAACAGAGGGTCTGTCCTTTTGTTTGTCGTACTATTGGTCTCTGTTTGTGAAACGAAACTGAAAACCTATTGTTATATCAGATATTATATACTGAGAGTTGGAATAAATGTTCTAAGAATTCGATATCAAAGTCAACATAAGGTGAGAAATATAGAAAATATGATTCTATCGTTTGAAGGCTGTGCTGTCAGACAAAGTTATCCAGAAGTAAAGCTACAAAAGAAAGCCTTCTTATCCTTTCTCTTTTTGAGAGCACTTTAGCGAAAGCAAACATTAAGTGCGATGTCGTCCTCACTGAGAATTCGTACAATTGAGACAATCAGACAATAGGCAATCCAAAGGATCGGCACAACTATTCAAATGCACTTTCAGCACAGCTATGACTAAAGCTTTAAATCCATACAATCCATAGAATCCGCACCGGATTTTCGGCAAAATTCCGAACCAATTTCAGTGTTGGATAGGCTTATATTCTGATTGTATGGCTTCACAGATCGCAAACACACTGACAGCGCCGGCAAACATTGCCTTCCATCTTTAAATACAAACTCACAGGTGGACCTATTCTTCGACAGGCCATGAGAACAGACATTTAATCCCAAAGAAGGCAAAGCTCTTACTGCCAGGTCTTTAGAGGGCAGACATAATTACAAATATTTGTGATTCAGTCCACTCTCATATCATTTATTTTGCGTTTTTTAAACAGCGATAGTATCGACTCGACAATAGATGAGACGGAATACAAAAATCAGTTTATAGTTTGAGATTTTAGATAACATAGAATTTATTGGTGGAACATAGCCAAGGTCTTGCACACAGGGGGCATATTACACACCTATGAACTGAAATTTGCATTGAAATCTCAGCAGACAATCAGTTAAGATCAACGCTACCCCATAGCGAGCACTTCCACTCACAAACTTGACTGATGTTTTGCTATTTTTTCAAGTCCAGAGGTATTTGAGCGATACCTTGACTTTTATCGAAACGGATTAACTTTTTTTTATCATTTATGCAAAACATTCATCTCATAAATTCTGCGATTATTTAAATTAAAAAATAAAATAAAATAGAAAGAAGTGAATAGAAAAATAAGCAAAAATTATATCAAATATAAGAGACAGACAAAAATAATCGGACACAAAATAAAAGCAAAAAGTTTTTGAATTAATTTTGATAAGACTAACAATAAATGTGCCCTGAGCTACAACTTTACAATTATTATTATTTGAATGCTATAAATATTTATTCAGTTTCGCCAAATGTTAGATACAAAACAGAATAAGTCTTACCTTAAAGTTACAGCGCTTTGAATTGTAAAATGAAATGTCGTTTATTCTCATCGACCGATTGGTTGACATTTTAACCATTTCTGCACTAATGTCATAATCAACACTATCTTCAAAGCAAATTTTCAGTCGCGATGTCGTCAAAACACAAGACGATAACGAAGAATAAGTTATAAGAATTACTATTATTTACGTTTTCTTCGGCAAAGGATTCAAAATATTATTTTTTCGACAAATTCTGACATAAGATGTGTATAAAAGTTAAAAACTTCGACAAAAAATGATAACATATTAGAAATGGTCTATAAAAATGATAAATATATAGACATGAAATACATTCGCAATATTACAACAAACGATAAGTTCATTCGACTGTCAGTCCGTTTATCAAAGCGAATGACAAAAAAGAAATCTTTTGCCGAAAAATTGTCTCTTTTAGAGAGAAAACAAAATATTATCAAATAAGTGATCGATAAAACTGTAAAATCGGAACCAATAATAATAGTTATGATTCGCACCGTTTAAACATTCGGTGCAAATAAGTTTCAGAATTTAATAACTTAGCGATAGATTTGTTAGAAGTTCTTCTCAACAGAACTTCTAAACGATGTGTTCGTAGGTATGCTCTCTGTTTAACACACGTTTGTGTTATGTTTCGCTCTCCGGCACAGAGTCTGAGCCTCTATTGAAAGCAAAGCAAAGCTAACATGTCATGCCTTTACCAGCACTGAAAGCACAGCCAACACAACAACTGTGTATATACAGAGAGAGAGAGAGTCAATTCGACTTTTGTTGGGGAGTCAGTCGATGCGAACGCCAATTGACTGACTACTACCTGAACAACGAGTTGGATAGCAGTCAAGAGTTGGTGCAATAGTCCCATATTCGCTGTGTCTGCACCAGACTTGCCCTTTGCCCGGGTGTTCCGAAGGCGCGTCAATCTTAAGGCTAATTTTTTTAATATTTTCAAGCGTTACTATAAATCATTTGGTGAACTACTTCAGAATTTTTAATGACTATAAACAGGATCCAATTGAATCCATATTGAAATTAGCAATTCTTTGCTTCACTTTAGAATACTTTTTCTTTGCTTTTTTCTCTTCTTTTTAATTATTTTCAAAGATTTTTCATAAAACAAAACAACAAAAAATAATATTGAATATAAGTAGTGTTGTCTTCAGCCATAAATTTTTCGGATTAAAAATGAACAAAAATTCTCAGATTTTTTTCTGATAAATACTAAGCTATTCAATGATTTTCAATGTTATTCAATCAAAAATAATTAATTTTACTAAAAATTCTGGTTTTTCTCAGAGAAAGGGGAGAAATATGAAGAAAAGATAAGCCGACAGAAAATATGTTCGGATATAAAAATTAAAATATGCAGACATTAAACAACATTTTTTTATCATTAAAATTAAGGTAAGGCTTAGGATCGAAGTCAGACTTTAATTATGAGATTATTGTCCGCTTTTTCCTAACTTTGGAAAAATATATAATTGAGTGACAAAAGTGTGAAACGAATATCTAATGGAAAGCAGTTTTTACTGACAACACAATCGATGCAAAAAACAAAAGAGTGTGAAAGTAGAATGAGTTCTGTTGTATATGAAAGGAGGCAATGGTTTGGTAAGACTTGAGTGATATAACACTTAATTAGACCACTTTTGGGGAGGAATGATGTGCTGAAGAGTCATTGATGTGACACAACTTAATATATGGAACAGTCATTTGAAGGCAACTAATAAGTGAAGTCGAGAACACAAAGAGCGACAAAAAAGGATCGAAATAGAGAGAAATCGGTGACAATCAGACACATTCACAACACATTCATCGGTGAAATGGTTGTCGTCGTTCGTCATTCTTTTGGATCAATTGTGTTGTATTCTATGAATTGTATGCTTGTATTTGAGCCTCAATTTAGTGGATACCTAAGCCTTCCAAATGTTATTTAGGACAATAGGATTTCATATTGAGTTACCGATACGTTTAGCGCACTGTTAGCTCATGTCAGGTCTCTGGTAGGCTATACAGCACTACTGTTTTCGAATAAGGATTCCAACGAATCCAGAATAAGTGGATTTATGAGCAAAAGCCAAACCGATCAACAAAACTATAGTAATCGCCAATAAGACCAACAAAACTAACGATTCTTCACAATAAGAGATCCAACGAAATGATCAAAAATAAGTCGAATAAAAAAAGAGAACCAAAGAATAGGTTTGCGTTGAGTTTAACAATAGGTTGGATGAGTTTGGCGTAAATAAAAATGCGATCAAAACATAAAGAGATCAAAAATTAGATATAGACTTGAATGAAGACAATCAAATTGATTGCAAACTTTTTTGTTTTCCACAAACCATCCATTATTTTTAGAACGAGTTCTCTCGGCTCGACTCTAATCCCATTTCTATGGAATCAAATATAATGACAATACATCACAATATTCTCGGCAATACATTATTATAATATGCATTGAATGTAAGGTAAGTTAGTTCTCATCAAACATTCAAGAGCTCAATACCATTAAAAACTATAGATATTTGTATTGTAATGTATGTTATGTGTGGCCAACACTGCATAACATAACCAAATGTTATATTCGTCTAACAGAGACATAATTTTGAAAAATTGCTTCAAATGTGACACAAATTGATTCGAAACATTACAATATATAACCGAATGGCAAAAACCAAGAATAACATTACTTTTCAGATCATTGAACACAATTACCTCTGTTTTAGAAAAAATATATATAAAAAATTAAACGAATGTAAAGTAAAATAATATGATTCGACTCTTTGTAGAAAATTACATTTTGTTTTGTTTTAGGTTAGAAATTAAGTAGAATTAAATGTAAATCAGAAGAAAAGTAAAATAAAAACTTTTTAAGAGTTGGTTAATGTTGTGCTCAGACTTTGTATGCCTTAATGAAATGAGGAAATCATATCTGCAATTGAAAAGACAAGTAATGTTTAACTGAATCATAAGTCTATCATTTGAATCAGTTTTGTTTAGCAAAGACTTAATGGAAGAACAAAGACTCGAAGGCATAGCCAAGCCTTAAGAACACAGTCATAACTATATGTAGTTTGATATTAAAATAAATCAAAATTTTCATTTCCGAATCCAAAATAGCTTTTAATGTTTAGATTAAAGCCATTAACGTGTGAGAAGTGAATATATATTGGAAGCGATACATGCAATCCATACCCTTCTCACAAATATTTTTAATCATAAATCAGATCTGAGTTCATGTTCTCAACCGAGCCTTAAAAACGTTGGAAAACATGACAACAAAACAGAACATCAAAACCATCTTCGCTTTCGAGCATATATTGTGAACAAAGAGCTAACAAAAAAAAAGTATAACAAATAATTCAATAAAATATATCGTTTGCTCTCAACAACTATTTCGATATCTAATGGCATTTTTCTCCGAAAAAATGCTAGAAATTCACTCAAATAATTACTTAAATTTTTCAAATCAGAGAAAATATTGGATTATGCGATCAAAATGTCCAATGCATTCACTAAATCAAGTGATGCTCGACTCAATAGTACACTCTGTCCAATGGAGGCAAACATCTGGAAATTCATAGTTAACTGCATTTCGATTATGAAAAACTTTTCTATAAATAATCAGAACATCTAATAGACTGAAACGGAATAAACAAAAATAAATGCTTGAAATAAATGTGTCATCAAAATCATCTATTTTATAAACTTTGGCAAAATTCAAACTAATTTTATAAACAAAATTATAAAATGATTCTAAAAATAGGAATTCTTCAAGACTTGAAAGAATTAATCCAAACTATTTGGATAGATGAGAAAGGATAATTTAACTGAAAGACAATGAGATAAAATTGAGAACCATAAGAATGCATTTATTTATTATATATTTATTGCAATATTCATGAAAAATAATCCAAAGAAAAATCTAAATGAGTAAAAGCTTTTAAATCACGACTTAGGCTGTTATCGGTTAATATCACACGACTTTTTGGGAACCATTAGTATTTAAACCTCAAATCGAATTATTGTCAATCAGTAAACATATTAAAAAATATATAATGAATTCAAAATTAATTCTTTAAATAACACATGTATTTATGTTTGCGCTGATTTCCTCGTTAATCATTTCAGGCAAAAAAAGAAAAATAATATGAAAAATCTTACGTCAATTTTATTGAATTTTTTCTTCAGTTTGCAAAATCAGTCAAAATTTTTGCCGAAAATTGAAATAAAATTTTTGTTGATTTACATAAAGAAATGATTAATTTTAATAAATGCATTGAAAGCCAGAATTGAATTAATTGATTGTCGAACGAAGTGATCAATCGATTTGAAAAATCGACATTTCGTTAAAGATTTTACCGAATTTGGTAATCATTTTTCAAATATGTTTTTCGCAAACAAATCAAAAATTATTTAAAATATTGTGAAATAATAGATATTATCTTATCTTTTTATGTAATTGACTTTTAGAATAACAAAATAAAAATAAAAATAATTGAATTGTTTTTTATAGGTTTAAAAAAATTTGAATTTTATTAAAGATGAAAAATTTGCAAAAATTGTTGATTTTCAGACTTATTGTTATTACAATAATCTCATAAAAAAAAGAAAAAAACTCTTGAAATTTGAAGAGTATTTTTCTTATTAAGAACTCAATTCTAATAAATAAGACTTAAGAGAAATGAACTCAAAATATTTCGTTGAACTTCAAGATTCATGAAATTCATATGAAGTGCATTTTGAAGAGAATATTCAAACCAAAAATTCTTACGATTCGTTTGACAAACATTCGAAACAAGTGATGACTTTATATTCACTTTTTGATAAGTGAAAACATTTGGCAATACATTCAATAATCAGTGGTTTGAGAATTGAATAAAAAGAAAAACTATCGAAATGCTTATTGAAACAGCAAGCTGACTGTAAGCAAAATTAAGTGATCTCTAACCCATTAAAATTCTGTAAATATTTCTCAAATATAATTAATAGAATTAAACAAATTCTGTCCATTAATTAACGATTAATAATAAGAGATTATTGTTATTAAAATCCAAAGTATGAATAGTTTATGATTAGGTACTCAATAAACTTATGGTTAATGATCGCAGAAAATTTATTTTTTCATTCAGAACTCAATGTCTAGAATTTATGAACTGTTGGTATAATAAAGACTCAAATATTCTGTTATATTCATCTGAAGCTTATTCTTAAACACTTAATTAACTGAAAATTATTGATGAAAAATTGAATTTCATATCAGAATTCAATTTCGAGTGACATTTAAATAGAAGTTATTTTTAATGTCGGATATAAAACATTTGAAAACTTAATAAAAATCAAACAAATTTTAAAACATCTGAATAATTGATTTTAAATTCAAACCAATAAATGCAAGAATAGAATGGTTTAAAATCCAAAGTATTTAGATTTGAAATCGAAATAAATTTAAGACAAAAAACTGTAGACTAAGGGATAAAAGGAAAATACGAGTAAAATTGAATTTTAGTGACAATAAATATATATAAAAAACGAATTATTTCAGGAGAAAAAAGGAAGTTTAGTCTTAGAATGGATTGACATTTAGAGAGTTGTCTGTTGTCTAACTCTATTAGAGTTCCCATTCAAAACACAAATTCACGTAAAATACATTCAATAAAGAAAACGAAAAGAAGACGAAAATGTTTGGAAAAATTACAGTAAAAACATAAAAACTGCCGTCTCTTCAGATGTTTGAAAGACAATCAGTTTTCAGTTGGAAAATGTTTTCAACTTAAAAGAAATGTCGAAATAGTATTTGGTTTTAAGAACAACAACGATATCATTAGTCATATAATAAAAGTATTACAAATATATAAAACATAAGCGAAAAGAAGACAAAATCGATTGAATGGCTTATAAATAGCATATGTTTTATCAAACGATTCCCTTTTTTCATGCGATTTATAAACAACTATAAGACTAGAGACTAAAATGCATTTAATCAGTGGCGCTCAGTGGGGGTCCTTCCCCTACATTTCTCTCTTCAAGCTGGTCCCAACCTGGCACTGGCCTACACTTTGCAACTCTATTACTTGCCTTTGCTCATAGATTCACTATTTTTGGGTCAATATTACCCATAAAACTTTAAAAATACCTTGTGAGCATCTCTGATGAATTTCTTGTATATGAAAAATAAACCTGGGTTAAACAAGTAAAACAAAACTAAAACTTAGATTCCGTATTCTTTTGGAAAGATTTTTATTTAAAAAATGGTATCCTACACAATTACGTAAGTAACAGATATTTTATTAACAAATATAATCTAGATTGATCAAATTGGGAGCACTGAATAGTTGCGTGAATAATAATTCATTCGAATCCATGTCATTTAAAATCTAACCCTAATCTAAGGTTCAACTTTCACATTCATAACAAGCTTTAAATTGAGCGAAAATGAGTAATCTAAAAATTGATCAATGCAATCTAACTTGATCGTTTTAATTTTTGCTAATTAGCTTGTGTGATCAAGATATAAAATTGAATGTTTAGCCTTTTTAGACGTCAATTACTTTTGGTGACAATATTTGAGACAATTTTTTAATGTTTGGTATGTTTTAGTTGTCATTAGTTTTGATGGGAGGAATACATACCATATTAGAAGTGGAGATATATATGAAACCATTTGAAGAATCCGAGTCTTATCTCGTCGTTTGATCTGATGTTTGATATCAATGTTTGCTTTCAATTATTAAATATCATTTTTGTTGAGTTTCCGTTTCGATCGCTATTTGTTTGAGTCTCAAGTTTTTCAATACTGTCTTCTGATATAACACTCAAAAAGTTTTTTGATATCAAAAGAGAAGTAATTCTTATAAATAATATAAATAAATAAAAACTAATAAAAATGAGTGAAAACTCGTTAAACAAAAGAACTATGAAATGGAAAAAAGACTAAATAAATAAAACGTTGAAATATATAAATAAATAAATTGTTTTCGTCTCAAAACTGTTCATAAGTTTTCTGCCATTTTTCAAATCAGAGTCAAAATCAAAACACATTTGAAGTGCAAAAAAAGTTTTTTAAAAACCAGAAACAGTTTGGCAGAACATAAATATCGTAATGAATTCAAACGACTCTTTAATCACAAACACATCGAAACATTTTTTACTTCTTTCAGTTCAAACTTCTTTTTTAGCTCCCATTTTATCGATTTTTAATTAATGTGACTCTAGTTTTAAACTTAATTAAAATATTTGGTGAACTCTTTTTCAGCGAAATACTTCAGATTTATTTGTAAGAACTTAATCAAAGCGTCTTTGGCTGTCGTCCTAAAGAAAATCTATTGAATACTTTGTGAATAACTCCTAAGTAATAGTGATTTGCAGGAAAGTTAACACTCTGTGAAACTGATTTAACGTTTTCAGGTTTGAAGACAAGGGCTGAGTCGACGCGACCTCCAGTTTTCTGGTGGATCATTTTTTCTAACTCTTAGAATAAGATTTATCTTTTATATTGAAAACAACTTAATTAAAAATCTTAATTACTTTTGTTCTCATCAATGATTACTTTTACGACTGATTAAAAAACTCTGCAAATTTTCGCATTAATTACTTTTTTCTTTCGTTTCTCTCAGTTTTTATGAAAATACAGAGAAATTTTCTGAAAGCATATAAATTAGAAATATTTTCTTTTTGGAGAAAACCATCAAAAAAACATTTGCTATTATGTAATGTATAGAAAATTCTCTTTTAATTCACAGATGAATGAAAAACTGTTTAATGGCTTATGTCGTATAATAAAGAGAGAGGTCTTTTCAAAGTTTAGATTTGAAATGAGATACTTTTAGTCTGGAATGTGAAGCTGAATATTTCCAGCATTTCATGATTTGATGATTTACTACATTTTTCGCATCAAAGTTCACATATCAGAGTCAGTGCTGGTGTGGCCCAAATGCCAGACTCCACTGCCATTCATCACATTTGTATCGACAAAACCTATTTTGTCAAATATGAGACTCATTGCAATCAACGTTCAGTCGACTCAATTCTCAACATAAAAATCAAAACTATTTTATGTAGTAATACAGTCGATATTCGATTTTGTCAACCCGTCCGGATTTTGGAAATGAGGGACAAAATCGAGAGAGGGATAACATCGATAAATATTTTCGAGTTTATCGTCAATTTAATTGAAATAATCAGTTATATTGTTCTGTTTAAGCAAATTGAATGAATTATTAACTATTATTTTGTGAATTCTGTGAATTGTTGATCACACGAATCATATTCTATTTGACAGTAATATCAAAGATTCCTAATTTATGATATAATGATAAACAACTGGAGCTTTTTGTCGATATTTTCGCTGCAAATCAAAACAAATCTAAACACAAATTCTTTTTCAAATAGTGTTTCAAAGAAATATGAACTGCTTTAAATTTGAGTTTATGTTACAGTTGTTAAAATATTAGGGGACAGAATCGAGAGTTGAAATGTATTGAAATGGTTTCACAATTGAGGGACAAAATCGAGTTAAGGACATAATCGAGACTTTTTATCATTATTCACTATTGGAATGACATTTGGATTTTCTAATTGGGGGACAAAATAGAAAGAGGGAGGGACAGAATAGAAAGGGATAAAATCGAGTATCAACTGTATTTTTTCAGTCAAACCTCTTTACAAATAAATCTGATATTGAAAGCATTAAGAGATTATTCATAGAAAACTTTAAATTGATTTAGTTGCATTTTTCAAATTTAATAATCTCGATATTTTTGTGCTGAAAACCATGAAGTTATATCTTAATATGAGAACAATTTACTCATTATTACAATTGATAAACATTTCTATTTGGATCACATAATCACAAAATTCATTCATTCATTCGCTTCGATGATTCCATTAGTGATTTGTACAGAAAATTATACTCAAAAAATTGTTTTATTGATTTTTTTCTATCATTTATGACAAAAGAATGGGTTTCACTGATAGTATCACACATTCATACAAAACAACTCTTATTTAATTATTAAAATAATTGTGTTTTGGAGATAAATAATATTTTATTACTAGAATATAATTTATTTCATCCAGTACTGATCGTTCGTAGCGTACAAATTATACAAAAATCCTTTTATAATCGAGTATTCAATCAAAATTTGATTCAAATCAATATTGGCTCAGATTTTGGTAACATTTTGTTATTTTAAGAAAGATTCTTGAAATGGTTAAGGAAATGGTTTAAGGGAATATTTTCAGAATAAACACATAGGCTTAAAAAATTTGCAAATTACCCATAGAATCTCTTACCCAGTCACAACATGTAAAAGTTAGTCATTTTTTGTAACAATATCAGCTGAGATCATCCATTTTTAAATGACCATTTCTGGTCGCTATTTGCTTCTTCCGACTTACCCTACTCTAGATGAATCTCCCATGAACTTATTTTTCTTTAGCAATTCCTGGTGTCTTGCAATTCTTTTACAAGAAATTGTTTAATAATGTAAACATTATTTCAGGTTGTCTTTTGACTATCATTTTATCATTTTTTATCGTTTTAACTCGACTAATATAAGAATATTTTGAGATAAATTATTTAAAAATAAATTGTTTTTAATTGTAATTGGCCAAAATCAAATGTTTGATTTCTACTTTGAATTTTAATTCTAAAATGTGCATAAACTTAGCGGTTGAGACTTCAAAGCTTAAAACCCCAAAATTAATTAATCATAGATAAAAATATGAATTATATGTCTTATGTCTAAATGCGTCACTTCAAGTTAAATTGGATTACAACTTGTAATTTGTATCAAAACAATTGAATAGCAATTTGAATGATGATAAACGATGTGCTGCAGTGAAGCATCATTTGAGGCGTCACAACGCTATTTGATTTGTTTTGCAATAATTGTCATAAAGTAGGAAAGAATTAGTTAACTTCTAAGTAAAGATGTAGAATGTCTTCTGATTGAGTCACCGGAAGACAGTTGTTATAGAAACAAGCTGAAGATCTGGTGTATTCGGGGCTAATATTCAGCACATGTCAGCAAAGGAAAACTTAATACCTGTGTTATGTTCACAAATGCAAAAGAGCGCCGACAGAGCAATGGATACGTCATTCGGTTGGCTTAGAGACAATGAATTCTCTATTTATTCATTTGTGTCGGTTTGATGTTCGATAACATATTCTAGATTTAGATGTAATCCTTTCGACTATAATAGAGAAACCGAGAGCATAGGCACTAGAAGTGGTGCACTCATGTAATTCGTTTCCCTGAGGATCGTAAGAACGAGAAGCTTAACATACTTTTGGACCAATTTGTATGCAAATAATGGCTTAGTTTTGAGCCATTTTTGAGGAGTTTTGCTGTTTATGTTTGGCGTCCAAATACAGATATAACTCGCAGTTCTCAGAATAGCCGTACTATCAATAGCTTTATAGAAGTTGATCAAAGTTTTTGTTCTTACTATTCATTGACTTCATTAGTGAACAATAAAACGGTAGTAATAGTAGTGAGAGATTTGGGCTCAAACTGAATAACTGCCAAATCAAATGAATGCACGAAATTTGGTTCGGGATCAATATTTTTGATGCTCTGCATGACTGCCATACAACACAATCATATGGCAATTGTGTTCAACGAATATAAAAAGATTTTGTTATATAACAAAAGGGCTTCGCAGATGTGTTCCAGTCGTTTGAGCCCTACTTTCGTTACACTAATATATCGTATATATTGTAGACAACCTATTGATCGCATTTGTTATCACTCGTCAAACAACTCGATCACAAATTTTTCACTCGAATAAAAAAGTGTTTGAACAAGGTGATAGCAGATATTTACTGCTTGTTTATCCTTCAAATCAGGTAATCATATGCTTATTGTATTGTGACTTTTGTCACTCTTCTATTCAGCTCTTGGCTTAATCTTAATTTAATGTAATACCAAAAAGCTTTGAATAACTTTATTCAGAGTTTGGGAAACATATTCTGTTTTCTTATTTGATTATTAAAAGTTAGTTACAAAGCGATGACACGAAAAATACAAATTAAACTCCAAAATGAGTTTCACTATAAATAACTGTTAGTCTTATGCTATTTCGGAATTTGGTTGAAGGGCTGGTAGTTGACGACCAATTAGATTAGATTTGTATGAATTATTCCGAACTAAAATATCCACTGAATTACACAATAGTTGTGCTGTGCTCTGTTCTGCTCTAACGTACACTTATCACGAAAATGATCCGCATTTTCAATATATCTAACATTAGATTGCGATTCAGTACAACATCTCATTCATGCATAAAACGTTGTATTATTAGCTTATTGCAGGTTAAAATGCGAATCGTTTTAATCTTAAAGTAAACTTGGAATTCAAGCTAATGGTTGTGTCAGTGCTGGGCATATATGTCGAAGAAAGTGAAAAACGAGAGAATATGTACAATACGTCTGAGTCTTACAGTAAGACACGAGAGACGAATGTAAAGAAAGAATCGAACGAAGAGCAAAGCCATCAGAAAGAGTCGAGGAATGGAATAAATGCTGTTTTATGGATGAACACAAAGTGGTTCTGTTTTCTACTCCAAAAATGTAATAAAAGTGAAACGGAATGAATAAGATATTTATATTTTTGCTTTAATGCCTTTTCTAACTGATATCAGACAGAATCCTCTATTTTACCGTTTTTTGCATTACATATAAATCTTTATATCTTTTATACAATTTATTTTACATTTCGTTTTCTATAGTTTAAAAATATTCTTAAAAACTCATAAATACTAGAATACAGTCTATTCTCAGTTTAAACGACTAGGATTTAAGAGAATCGCGGTTTTAAGGGTTCCAAATTTGTCTGCACCGGACGCTCCTATGGATATTGAATGTTAAATGAGCCTCATTTAAGAGAATCATATTTAATAGAAAACACTATCTAAAAGACTGAAAATTATAGCACCAATTATATGAATCACTGGTTCTGAACCCGGTTTAAGAGAAAATTAATCGCAAGTTATTTAGAAAACATAAATGTTTATTGCTATTTATGAAACTAAGCGAGCAAATAATTTTTGTAGACTGTCTTATTAATTAAACATTTAAAAAGTAAACTAAATTACATTTTTAAAAATCATTTGAAAAAAGTTTATATCCTAACTATTTTTAATACTTTTTAGCATTTAATGTGTGGGGTAGTGTCAAAGTGAAATAATATACCCTTAAGCTTATTTTTCCAGTCAATACATAAATTAAAATTATTTGATTAAAATAACGTAGTTATGAATTGACCCGGGTTTAAGAGAAAACTCGGTTTAAGAGACTGATTTGGGCGGCACCAAAAGCTGCCTTAAACCGAGGATAGACTGAACATCAGATTTTTTTTGAAATAAAAATAGTTTTAAATGAATGGTAAAATAAAATATGGTTTGGAGTCGATTACAATAATCTTATTGTCGTATATGTCTATATATATATTGCCTTTAGATTTGTTTTCGTATTACTCATGGAATCCATTTGAACTGAAAACAGATGCAAAAAGTTATCAAGATAATCGCACAATGAATTGCGTATCGTTATTACCAGTAATGGCTCTGTATTTACTTTTCAACTAAATATTTGTTTAGTTCATTATATCAAAAAAATATTCTGTTGAATCCGGAATGAATTGAATTAATGATAAATAGTCATTACAACTAATTTTGTCGCTATAACTAAGAATATTCTAATGTAAGAGGAAAAAACATTTTCATAGTTTCAATAAAAATTGTAATTATTATACAATTTTTTTGAAAATGAACTCAAAAGTGATGAAAAGGCAATAAATTAATTTTGTTTATTAAGACATTTAACATGAAGAGTTCTCTGACACTAAGATCAAAAACATTTTCAATTATTTATGTTTCCTGTTCCCTAAGAATTTAACATTTATTACACAATAATTTTAATTAAATTGAATAAAAACTATATAATGAATACACTTAAGAGAATTAATAAGATTTGATTTGATTACAAGGAATTAAAAATATTTTCTGTGAAATATTTCAAATTTCAATTATATAAGATTTTTTTTGCATATTTTGAGTTTTATTAAATATTTGAGAAACACATCAAAACTAAAATATGTCGAATGATATACGAATTGATGATAAAAGCTGTGAAATGACTTCATTCGGGAATTGAATATTAGCTTAAATTAAGGCCGCATTTGTTTAGAAATATTACTTTTTTCATTTAAACTTTAATAATTAATGAAATGTAATTTTATATCAGACAATAGTCAGTCATAAATGGAATGCTAAGAATGATTAAGGTTTGACATGCAAATTAATTTTTAAAACTTTCAGCTTAGTCTGTAATCAGTAATTACTAATTAGTGATATCCATAAATTTGATTTAATATTTAATCAAAATTTGGTGACAATATTATCAGTCTTCAAAATGATGTGAAATACTTTAAAATCCCATGATACACCGCCGGTTATCTAAGAAAGTTAGAGAATTTTCAGTGAACAATAATCTGTGGGATTATATATTAAGGCAAAAGGTTTGTCCATATATATAGCGCGCGACTAAGAGCATTGTTTTTGTCGAACATTGATTCGAATGATAGATGATTTATCCATATATTAATAAGAGCTAAGAATTATTTGTAAGAATTATGGATAAGAGGTTTATATTAAAAGAGAGACAAGTCCTTGCTAACAGAGTTGTGCATTTTTACACCAAAACCACAAACAAATATAAATTCGAAACTGTGTCACACTATCAAAACGTATGTCAAAACCGACCCGAAAACCAATTATGGAGTCCAATATTACCAATATTTGGACAAAAAATAATGTCCTAGTTGTTATT
>JAQIWP010000153.1:0-36532 GCA_034695525.1 Euzetes globulus
ATAATCCCTCAATTCACCCAACCTGACCGATGGACTATATCGCGATTGCACTATACCGGCACTAATATGACTATCATGTCAGGTTGAAGTAATTGAAGTAAGTACTTAAAAAGTAATCGTCACGGCTCTTCCCCAAAACATCAGATTTATTAGGGATACATTCAGTTGCCATACTCTATCAGTTAACATACACTATTAGTTGAAATATTATATTAGTAGCCTAATAAATAATTAGACTACTAATTAATAATTAAACTACTAATAGTATATGGCAACTGATAGTGTATGGCAAATGAACGCGACCCGATTTATTAGCACATGATTGCCAAAGTATTAATAACATTGTAGATAGAGATGTGCAAGGGGGATTTCTTAAAAATTCCTATAGGTTCAAGATTTGGTTATTTATTTCCCCATCTAGGTTGAAAAATTGTTCTATTAAAACGTAGAGAAACTAAACTAGTTCGAAAATTGCAATTTTTAGTAATAAAGCCACAAACACAATTTTTTCTATCTTTTAAGGAATTTAGACTTATAACTTGGTTAATTAGCTTAATGGTGACTTAATTAAGCTAAATTATGCTCTAAAATTAAGGAAATAAGCGTATCGTGTAGTCGGACATAGTTATTACAAGTTATTGATCCTTTGTCGCCAATGAAAAGTCAGAAGTCAATCAAGAAATAAGCCCTAAATGCCTGATTTCGGAAGAAATCCAATACTTCGTTAGAGCACCAGTAATACCTGTGCTGTTGAAAGAAGTTTTGCGAAATATGATTTTATTTTAACTGATAGACGCCATAATTTGTCTGAAAATTCCTTAAAATATCTTTTAGTTTTTAATTTTAATAGACATTTGTTTAATGAATTATAAGTTTTTTGTTCAATTATAAAGTTTTTTGTTATAGAAATCTTTTTCTGAGTTGGGTTACTATTTTGATTGAAAACCCATTAGATTCTAATCAATTCTAAATATTAGCGCTCGCTCAATCTTTGATTGTCTAAGGGTTTTGATTTTAAAATAAAAAAGATTTTTTCCGGACATAAGTTATTACAAGTTATTGATTCTTTGTCGCCAATGAAAAGTCAGAAGTCAATCGGAACTAGTTTATTTTATATTAAGCAGCAATCAGCTTAGCTGTACTTAGCCGGCAGTACCCTGTATCATTAATTAACAAACAGTATTAGTTTAATTTAGGGGTCACCAAGGGGCCACCAACTTAATTGACCCCTCTCTAGACGGCAGAAATTGTTAGATTTAACCTCCCCTAAACGGAAAACCTGCAAATATTTGAGGAATTTTAAGAAATTTGGTTAAAATTTGGTAATTTTTGATAATGACGGCTACAATTCAGACATTTTTGCAAATGGCGGACTGAAAATTCGCAATTTTGTTCTTTATTTGAAGGAATTAAACATTTAAACTTGAAAAGTAATCTAATTAAGCTAATTTAAGCTTAAAATCGCCGGAAATAAGCTTATTTTAAAACAAAATGGCCGCTAATGGCCGTTTCCGGTCGATTTTAGGCCCCACTCTAAAAGAATTTGGCACCCTCCCTAGCTGAAGGCTCATTTGGTCCACCCTGTAGCTTTCTAGGGTCATTTAGCGTGGTGACCTCTGATTTTGATTAAGTTTTAGATAGTTGTGTTTATTCACATTTTTATTTAACAGACACTTTTACACAACTTATGTTTGACCACTAATATAAGTTGTGCATAAAGTGTCAGTTGAATAAAAAAGAGTATATTTTCTTTAAAATGCTAACATTTTTCTTATTATTATTATTATTCATTCTTCTTAAATAAAGCTGGTTTAAGATGGTTACTATCTTGTTTTTCAATATAATATATCTCGAATATAATACAAGAATTTATTTAATTTGATTTTAGATTATCGAAGCATTTCAGGAGAAAACAATTGAGTGAATTAATGATTAATATTTTATTTTGAATTTTTGACAAATCGGTAGTGTTTTGCGATTCACTAATTTAAAGGCTATTTGATTTAGTTTCTCCGACAGTGCAATTGATGAGCCCTTGATTTGTTGTTTACTTGAAATGACCTAGTGACACATCCGAATAAATAATAATAAGATAAATATTTCATAATTCAAAGCACAAATATTTTGAAAAGAAAATTTCACGACCAAAACGATCAAAATAATCGAAACGCTTCTAATTGATTCACTGAAAAATTGAACATTTATTTAACGTTCATGGTGAATTCATACAAACTCAATAATGTAAGTCAAAATAAAATGCCCAAAAGTTTGTTTGAATTATAATGCAATCAAACGAATGCCTTTCATTAATGAAACGCTCGATTATAGAGAAGAGGAGAACAACCGCTTTAAGCGAACAGATTGAATGGCCAAAAGTGGGACATCACAGTTAAGGTCATTTACGTGCCTCTATTTATTCAATACTAAAATACAGAGCTGCTGAAGCGGGTCAGACTAACTCCCCCTAAAACTTTGTTAACATTTGATAAAATAAAATAATACAAAAAATATAAAAATTACTTGATTTTGAATCAATGATTTTTAGCAGTAAAAAAAGTTATAAGACTACTACGACTACTAGACCACAAGACGATCCAGGGCAAGAATTCTTTGAACGACTCAACCTATGCATCCCTGAATAAGTGTGTTATTTGATTATAAGATATTTGAAAATTCGAGAGACTATGTGATGATTGAATACAATAACTAAAACTATAATCTCATTAATGAAAACAATTGAATAAAATTCTGTAATAAAATAACTGATGTTTAGAATAAAACAATAGAAACAAATCATAAGTGAAGTAATGTTAAGTAGCAGTCCTTATGATCTCAAATCATTGATTTGATTGTATTCGGTATTTAACACTCGACTCAATGCATGAATTAGTTTTGCGGTTCGTTTCTCAAAAACAAGACACAGATATTGATCTCTGAATATTTAGATAATAACAATAATAATGTCAGCTAATGACAGTATGGTCTCTGCCATCACTACTGACTCTACAAGAGGGAATACCAAAGGACTCAGTTCCAAATGTTAGACGCATTTTCAAAATTGTCAACATTTGATTGCGGAGTGATAACAGTCCAAATTTTAACTGGACAATCTCATTTGAACCCATTTTATTCAAAAAAGCATAATTTCCATTTATCTTTGATCAGGAACTAAAGCAAAGGAGCCGATACCTCCCCCCCCCCCAATTGTAGCCAACTTGGTGCACCCTGCTTTCGGTTTAGAAGATATACCTGTGTTCTTTGCTTCATTGATCTTTCGGACTACTATTATTCTGTTCGTCGAGCGCTACCTCAATATAAATAGTACAGATGTAAAGAAATAGCTTTGGCAAGGTGAATATTTCCGCATTTACTTCTTGAAAATATTCTTTTTATAAGAAAATATTCATTCGCATCGTTGTGCAGAAGATTGCCATCACTTCCATTCACAACAGACTACCAGACCATCGGATTCCGGTTTGAGTAATTGGCAAAACGATGTGCTATTTGCTCAAACAGTTATTTGTTGACTTCAACTGAAGCACCTGATGTTTTGAACAAGTGATGCTCAAGGAGTTTAGTTTTTCATAACTTGGCATTAATTTCACTTCCAATCAATTGGACACTCAGACAATAAATTTGTGTCGAAGAAGGGATGTGTAACAAGTTTGCTTGAGCAAACTGACTCGATTTAAAATGATTGGACTTACGACAAACTCAACCAAATATATGCCAAAAATAGCCAGCTAATCGTCAAAAATTGATCTTTTCATTGATAACATTATCAAGGCTTAAGTTTTGCATTAAGATTCAATTTGAGGCTCTTTTTAATGAATGTCGATTACTGTTACTTAACATTAGTTTCAATAAGTAATTTGACATAACTCTAAAAGTACCAAAGATTAGGGAAAATGTGCCAAAATTGCTTTTTGGTGACAAAAAACTCAAAATTTCAAATAAGCAAAAATTAGAGCATTCATTATATTGACAGTTAATTCATAAAGAATCAAAGAAATATGAGAAATGCTCAAGTTCATTCTGAATTATTCACTATTAGAGTGAATTATAAAACAAATTATAGACTGCATCTAAACTTGTTATGCAAAAAACCCCTTCACTAATACCGTTATTTTGCTCCAGGGTTTAATATTTGCAATGATTTTTCACAAGTATCACAAATCCTTCATTTAGTGTCTGAATTGGCCCTGATATTCTGGTTTATACTTCTCAAAAGTGTATATATAATGGTTGCATTGATTATAAGTTCGTTTTATCTAGTTTTATCAAGCCCTGGAGCAGGGCTAGAGCTCCTCCTCAACAAAATGTAAAACCTGTTTCAGTGTCTTTCCAATTCTCGGAGTGTTCCCAAGTCCTGAACGAAGTTCATACGCCAGTCGACTAAACTGCAAACTACCTGTGAATCAGATTTAGTGAATTGAACGGTCGCTGTATATGAGTTTAAGTGATTTTAAGTGACTCTGACTCCAAACCACTGTTTGATGGCAGACAACGACTGAAAGCTATTCTCTGTTCGCTTCTGAGTCTAAAACTCATCTAAAATTCAATGTTGTCTTTTCACACCAAGTGTTTTACGACCAAAATTAATAATTATTATGTTTGTTGACAAACAAAGTATTGTTTGTCTCATTCTTCTCTACTTAACAAACTATTCATCAAATTCATTGACAAGTGATCTGACATCAGTCAAATCGGAATCATTACAAACCTCAACCCTATCCAGGATATTCTCATATCCAACGGTTAATAGTTCTTTAAAAACTCAGAGTAAGTTTCAATTCGTTTATTATTTAAATTTAATATTTCTTTTAAATTAATTGCTTTGAATATTAAAAATGGTAAAATGCACTTTTTGGGAATCTTCATGTTTGGACAAGAATCGAAATCTTTTGAATTCTTGTTCTAATAGACATGATAATTGTAGCTGTGTGTTACAGTGCACAGTTCACCTGTGCTCTCCTCTGCACCTGCAGAGTAAAGCGTGACTACAATTTCTGCTAACAGTCGGATGTGCGCCAAAATCTCGGATATTATTGAATGACAGAATTTATATTTCTATTCAATTCAGTTATAAATTCAAATATAATTTAATCGAAGTTCAATTGATTCTGATTGAGTTCAATTAGGAACTGATCATTTTGCTGTGTTCCACTATAATTTGACCGGGTTAAAAGGAAATATAAAAACCTTGTTTAGTCACAAATTTTTACAGTTTAAAACTTGAAATGAAAAGTTTGTTCAAATGACTGATTGGTTACAATTAAAAATGAATGGAGCCGGTTAAAAAATCAATTGTTAATAAATATTT
This sequence comes from Euzetes globulus, assembly GCA_034695525.1. Classification (NCBI taxonomy): domain Eukaryota; kingdom Metazoa; phylum Arthropoda; class Arachnida; order Sarcoptiformes; family Euzetidae; genus Euzetes; species Euzetes globulus. The sequence continues at coordinate 5,324 of JAQIWP010000153.1, forward strand.
GGACTGTTTTTAAGGAATTGATTTAGTTAATTTGCAAATAAGCTCAGTTTCCTTATTCTAACTATTTATAACTGAAATTATATGTTCTTTGAAAATATAGTTTCAAAGTTAAGCAAATGAGTACTTCATTCGGATTAGATTCACAACTCTCTGGTTTCAATATATTGGCTTCAATTATATTGTTGAGGATTATTTAAATAATAATTAAGGCTGAACTTTGTGAATAGGCGACAGAATTAATGAAGGTCATCTTTAAATCTAACCCTGTCCTCAGTAACTGTTGGTCTGAAAATAGATGAGACAGGGAACAAAAGTAAGAGAACAATGACAAATTAGACGGCAATATGTCTTTGGGTTTTCACATTTTTGATTTTCTGCCATTATGACTAATTAAGTTTTTCATCAAGACAAATCTTTCTAAATTGGATTATAAATTCAAACTTTACGAAACACGATTTAATATTTTTAAACAAATGTGACCACAGTTTATATTTATTGAGTAATTGACAACTAAATTTATTAGAGATCTTAGGTGGCACAAATGCCCAGCTTGTTTTTAAATAAACATAAGCATATTTGTTGCTATTTAATATACATTTAGATTCTAGACTCATCTTATAATACACTAAAATACTATTTATTAAATATTAAGAAACAATTTTAAAAATGACAAAATTAGTGGAAAGGAAACTCTGAGTATATGCTGGTTATCGGGGGAATTTTATTTATTCAAATATAGTTTTATTTCTTAAGAAATAAATCAATCACTAGTGACAAAATTGCAGTTTTCAAAACTTGATTTTTTAGTAATGGTTAATTTAAATAAATGATCAGGGAGACTTTGACTTAATTATGAATAACGGAGCTATTAGTTTATTAGAACTCTTCTGCATTTTATTATTTTTTAAAAGTTATATTAACTATGAAGGAACGGTGGTTAGACCTCCCACAGCTAAAAAATTCGTTTGTCCCTTAAAATTAAATAAAAATAAAAAGCTAGTTGATTGAGAAATGGTATGAATGATAATTATATTTAATGAGTTGTCACTATTATATGAATCCTTTCACGTGCTATAAAATAATTGACAAAATGGTTGACAAAAATCAATTTGCCAAACTTACTTAATAAGGAAAGATCCAATTTGGACAGGAATCGTTGCTATATAGGCGACCCGGAAATATGTGATATTTGAAATTTTCTCATATTCTGTAAATCCATTTTTAGTGGCAATAAATTAAACCTGTTTTGTGGACCCCATGAAGTCATTAAATCATTAGTTTTTTAAACATCTAAAAACAGTTGCAAATAATTATTAGATATAATTATAAGTCTGAATCGATCGTCTTTCAAATATTTTTAATTTTTTAATAATCAAATAATTTTCCACCCGAATAACTTTGGAGACTCCCAAATCTAGTTCTTAGGTTATGGCATCCAAATATTTATGGATTATATTTAATTTTACAAACTGTCTCAATATGTTTGTCATAATTGCTAATTAAGGTCTAATGAAAAATAATTATTTTCGGCTCTCATTGAAAGGGCTGTCGATTATGATTAGTGCAAACTTTGAGCAATAATTTACTGTCGGATCGCTATTAGTCCTAAAGCTTTCAGTTATCGGTTATAAACATTTGATTACTAAAAATAGAGACGAAAAAAATCTTTTTGTAGTAAATGTAAAATTTAAAATAAACAGTTTTAATAAGAGTAGGTCGAGATATGTTAGAAAACATTCGCAGCATTTTATTAAAATAACTGTATATTCAGTACATAACAGGTATGTGTGCGTCAGCTCTTAATAAAACATTGAATGGCTGCAGGCTTTTCATATCTTAACTAACAATTCTAAGCTAAAGAGGTCGGTCATCAAATTGGGCCATCACTTCAGGTCAGTCATCGAATGCCGGCCCGAAAGACTATGACTTCCAAAAGAATGTAGACTCGACTCAATTATATAACACTTCTATTAAACCAAACATTTTCTATCGATTAAAAACCATTTCTAAAGTGGAGGATTAAAGGGAAAGGTCTTCATCTGATGTTCACTGCTCTGCCCATTCTTTCTGTGTAACAAAATACATATCAAAACAAAAATTATTATTTAGCGCTTGAAAGTGAATAAAAAACTTTGTTCCGATTTAATAAAACTTAAGCATGAATTCAATTCTAAAGATAATCCGATTATAATTTATTAATTCTAAAAATTGTACAAAAAATAATTTAGTTGTCAATAGTCAATAGACATTGCCTTCACTCAAATTCAATTGAAAGTTGGAAAACTTTTAAGGCAATAGATTTGCCCTGTAATCAATAGGAATCGACTTTTTATAATTTGAAAATTGTTTTTTCTATTTCCTCTGACACTCCCAAAAGTGACAGTCTTTCTGATGTCTGTTTATTATTTTAATTATTTTATTTTTTTCATAACGTTTGACAGCCCTTCAAGTCATTAGTGATAGACATTTGGTTAGAGTTTTATTGTTTGCATTTATTATAAAAGTTTTCAGAAAAAAAAACATAATTGGCGAGAAATTATTCAATAGGTTATTGGCCTTTGAAATGATGTGCAACAAAATAATGGTGTGCGCTATCAACATACCAAAATAGAAAAGCAAATGTACTTGAATTGTGTGCTTCAGAAGTTAGTGCTCTATAGCCTACCAGACATAGATTTATTGAAATACGTTATAAGTTCATAAGGAACAGCTGAAACTGTTTGACAAAAAAACTCAACCATTTTATCTTTTTTAACAAAAATCTCTGGTTTAAGAGTTTTTAGTGTCTGTTTTCTGAAAACAATTTTAAAAATTTGAATTATTATAAATAAAGAAACAATTTAATTAAATGTCAAAAGTTAACATGGTGTAACTGTGTCAGTGAAATTGGTTAAGAAATTTCTATTAATAAATAGTAGGCATAGCTTTGAGAGGTGCGACCAAATCACTTATTTTATGTTCAGAATTGAGGAAACAATTATTTTGAAGAAAAAAAAAATCTTTTCTTAAATTTGGATAAAAAAGTGAAAAATGTAAATATATTTGAAATAATTGTAATTCATATTAATTTCAAATTTGAATTCTGTGTTCTAAATATGCAAAATTATTTCACTCTATCTTGTAATGGTTTATTAAAACAGTTTTATATAGTTTTTATTTCTTAAACTAACTGTCAATTAAAACGGATCTGATTTGAAAATAATCACGAATGCTTGAGCTCTGGGCTGATAATTATGATGTGCTTCCGGGGAAGGAGTGGAACGAAAAGTTTGCAATCCATTAAAATCACAAATATTTTAAAATGTAACTTAAGACCAATTTATAAATCTATTTCATAACTTTGATTCTCTTTTTCTGATTTCTATGAACTTAAAAATATATACATATATTACAGGCTTTTATTTTGTTATCATTCATTTTAAGATCATCCTAAAACAAGCATGTTAATTACTTATTAGATATGGAAATAGCTTTTAGACAATTTCACAGCTAAATTAAAGTGTTTTCTATTCAGAGACAATTAAAATAACTATTTTTATCGTGTATTTCATTTGTAAATTTGTTAATTAATATTTTGTCCAACTTTAAAAAGAAAGATTAACTTTACTTTAACTTTAAACATTTTCTCATTTGATCATGCAAGCTTTCTGAATTGTTTTAAGCAGTAATAAATTATTAAAGATTGAGGAAATTGTTAAACTTATCCAAAATAATTTATCAAACGATTTGACCGTTTATTTCAATGGATTGGTTGTAGATGTGATTCAGATAAATGCTAAAAGAAATGAGTGAAAAATAAAAGTAGATTCAATTCAAAACAAATTAATGGGAAACAAACTAATCTCTGATCAGAGATATTTTGTTTTTCCTAATTAAACAAGGATTCGAATAAGGATTTGAAGCCGAATTCCAGAACTAGTTTTATCACTGATTACGAGATAGTCATGTAATTTGGGCACAATTTCCAGTTTAGTGAAAAAAATATTCCTCAACCTGTTTATTTATTTCTACTGGTGTGCAAACGGAAACAAATTTTTAAAATAATATTCATTGAAAAAAGATGTTTAAACTCAAAAAAAAATAATAGTATTCGATGAAAACTCATTACATGGTATTTAGGATAACACAAAATATGAATATTTTACTCAACAAAGACTTAACGCTGATTTGGAGCCGGTTTTCTACAATCGGCTAAAGTATGACAACTCATACTTCATGTAAAATATATTTTTTAAAGCTTTTCTATATTGTTATTATTATGAACCAAAGTAGGCCTGAATAAAGTGCTCCGAGTATTTCAAAACAATGGTTTGTAAATTAAAACTATAGAACTTCGCTAATAATCTGTATAACCATTTGCTTGCAAATCAAGTTTGGGCTAAACATACAAACATTCAACCGAAAACTTTTCTTATTCCTACAGAATTGTGAATATTTGTCCTCGATTTTAATTATTTTTTTCAATTTTTTCAATATAATCCTAAAAATTTGTATTAAAAGTTGAAACATGTTTAGTTATAATTTCATTTTAAGTGAAACAAATATGTCTTACACCCAAACTATTTCAATGATTTCATATACGAAACAAAAGTTAAATTCAAATATACAAACGGAGGTTTAATGTCTTTCTTAAAATTCTTATGAAAGTAATACATTTAAGGGATTAAATATAACTTCAAAACGCCTTCCATTATATGCAGAAACTATTTCTAACTCAAAATATTTTCTTAAATTTTTTGTTCGAAATTATTTTCAGTTTTGTTAACTCAAGCGTAAAGTGAATCGTAAATTATGAGAATATCATTGCTATGTACCCGATATGTATCCAAGATTATTGTCTTCTCATGTGAGCCAATTGAGAATCTGATTATTTTTCGTATCATTGACTAATCGATACTCTTTTAGACTTTGATTTTAATAATAATTTGAATTTCAATATTGAGGACAAATATTTTATTTATTTATTGCCATAAATAAACAAAACCTATAAATACTTTGATACGTTTTTGTTCGCAATTTATTTGTGAAACCAATTCTGAGTGAATTAAACTCTTGTAGTAATTTGAATGGCACTCCACCCAAAAGAAAGTTATGAAACTTTAGAGAAACTCAATCCTAACTGTACTGTCATTAACAATATGAAAGTCACACACAAAACCTGAATTCAGTTCAATTATTGCATCAAATTATACAACAGATTACAAAATTGCATTTCGAGTCGTTGTCAACCATTCTTTGAGTCATTCAAATTGAATTGAATTCCAAGCTGTAAATCATTTAGAATATGATTGAATCGATTAGTTATGCAAAAAGTTCATATTTTCCACAAATTAATATCCAATTTATTGAGATCTAAATAATTCGTGAGATTCGGCTCAACAGACAATCGGAAAATCAGTTGGCATGAAAACGACCCCAATATCACCTCAATTCGAAAATCTTGGTCATCTCTCTTTGTTAATAATTGGCTGAAAAAGATCTTTGAGAATAATATGTATTTTAAAAATTATTCCTTCATTCAATTGACTAACTGAAGAAATCACCTGTCTCGTTTTGCATATTTCTTTAGCACAGTTTAGAGAACGGGTCATTTGAGATGGTTTTCTCCTTTCAATGTTATTCTTATTGAAATATTAACGATTGATTGGTTGTTGTGATTGGTCTAATAGAGTTGTCCTTTTCCCATTCAATGATATACCAAAAAACCTCTAATTTAACAAATTTAATTGAAATATTCGAAAATTACTAGGTGAATTATGTTTAAACCATTCAAAACGTGACCAATAAATTGGATTTTGTTAGCAACGAAACACGACTAATATCTTTTTCATACAACAACTTGTAATGATTTGAATGAATTGATAGTAAAATTAATTCACTTAATTGTTCTATAAAAAGGTCATTGAAATTCAAACAATGACTCAATTGAATCTTGTATTCTCTCCTTAATGTCATTAAATTCACTCAACTAATATTTTAAGGACATTTAACTTGAAATTTTCAAATTAAATTTTTAATTAATTAATTAATCAATTGATAAAAATCTGTGTTAAATATTTGTTGAATACATAATTGAATTGATATAATTAATCTCTGAATATAATTCATTAATCGATTTGATTTTTATTTTCGTTATTGATATAAAAGAAAATAAAAAATTTTGTCTCGATTTCCCTAATTATAAGTTATAATAGAAATCCAAATTGTCAGGGTGGATATTTAATTACTTGACATCGCCTAGATAAATTTATTTTTATACAAAGAATAAAAACAGTATAAAAAATTGGTTTAAAATTAAGAATTACAAGCCTTTGATCTTGAATAAATTATTTTTACGGATTACAAAGTTTTCCATATAATTCGTTAAATTAATCTTGACTATTTTAATTGGATTAAATTTAATATAAAATGAAATATCGATTCTGACTAATTCGAACATGTTAAATTGTTTATGCAAGTTTAGCAAGCTGTATTAATAATAGATTTTGATTTATCACAATTTAAAACAAAAATTTCATACAAATATAAAAACTAAAATTAATTATGATTTTGAATGAGTCCATGTCTTAAGTATTTGTTTCAAATTTCTGATTTTAAGTTCCTCTAAAGTAAAAATGTATAGGAATTGATGGCCTGTTAAATATGAAAGTTGAAGAGAATCTATCGATTTTCACTTATTTCAGCACTAGGTTATTTCATCCAAATTAGGTAGAAATATTGGTACCGTCTTTTAACCCAAATTTCCCGACTAATGATTTGATTGTCTATTATATAAGTTATGCATTTATTCGGTATGAAAAGAATAAAGACTTGCATTTATTCAAATTTTCTAAAATTTTGAAAGTTGAGAGATTGAATGTTCAAATTTTTGACGAATAACTAATAATTTTTGTTATTTAGGTTATATCTAATTGAACTAGCTTTTCATCAAAAGCTAAGATTTTTTTTAAGACTTTGTTTTCCTCTGAAAACATTTCCGAATTAACAAATAAAATGTAACTAAAATTAATTCTCAATTTGTTAAAAACAAATGAGTATAATGTAAAATAATTTCAAAGAAATACAAATCAATTCAATGACTTCGTGTTTGAAAAGAATAGAATATTTAACGATTTGAAGGGAAGGGTGTAACCAATTATACACAAATAACTTCGTTTCGAAGGTTAGATAAACTTATTTCATAGAATTTATTTATTTATAAATTTTCAGGTATTTTATTGAATTACTAACTCGTAATTGAAAAAACAATTGAGAAATCGATACACTTATCAACTTGGTTACAATAGTTCCAAGCGCTTTTAGTTAATTTCATTCAATCAAAAATAATTGTCAGTCTTTTTAAATAATATAATATATATTAAAAATAAAATAAAATAATCGGACAAATCGTTGAAAAATGTTTGGCTCATTAATTAGCTTATATAGAAATATTGAACTTTTAATAGTTTGCGATTAAATTAACTATAATTTAGATTAATTCAAAAGTATTTATGTCAACAAAAATTAAAAATATTCAAATGAAGAACAGAACAGTCGTTATATTCCTTTTTTTAATTCTAAATTTGTGGGCAAAGGTTTAAAAGGAAAAAGTCTCTTAAAATCAATTCATTTATATTTATTCTGATTCGTCGAATCAGTATTTTTATTTCAAACTTAAATTCTATTGAAATTAAGTAATAACTTAAATAAAGTGTTGAAGATGTAGGTCAAGGCAAGTGCTGGCAACCGATCAAATGATCTGATCCATACATTTTCTTGCTTTTCTATTTGAAGAATTTTGGACCAGTTTTTCATAGCTGTGTTCAGCTTAGAAACAAGTGTTTCGGCTTTTTCTGTGCCTCATATTTTCATAAATAATATCTAATTGAAGGCCAAATGATTTGGATTTCTTTTGGGTGTAAAAGACTGTCCTCCTTTTCCTTCTTCTACTCCTCCTTCCGTTGAAATCAAATTCCAAATTTAAAACAATTTTAACATATTCAAGAAAAATGAGGTAATTTATAAAAGTTTAAAGTATGGTTTGTTGGTCTTGACTTTGTCTTATTTCTAGAGAAAATGTTTAATTCAAAAAGAATAACAATCAGTAAGTTGAAATGACCAAGAATGGTTTGATTAAAACCAGTTCTATTGCTATTCAAATTGGATAAAATAATTTGTCTCCCAATGAGATGAAAGGTTGAGAAAACTTAATCAGAAAGAGTTGCAGTCGACCACAATATACACTGGGTTTTGACTAAGGTAATAGTAGTTTTGAAGACCAAGAAAATGTTTAATGTTTTGAATGTGAAGATATTTCCATTAACTCTCAGAGAATGTCTAAAAAATAGCGTAAAATGGGGTAAAAAATGGCAATAAAAAGTATTTGGAACATCAATTTGTTTGATGAAATTCAAGAATAGAGTTCATCCGAGCCCTACACGACGTGACCGACTTTTGCACAGTTTATTACATTCTAATTAACTCTGAAACTAATGTTAATAATTTATATCGATTATGGAGACCATAATTAACTTGGCAATTATTTTCTTGAATAATGTATTTTGTTATCGAAATATTTGATTATTCAGTCATTGAATACACTATTTGTTTGAAAAGTATTTTATGAAAATAAATAAAATAAATGATTGTTTATTGTATGAACAGGGTGCAATCAATACCAGTTCGAATGCAAGTCAGACAACACATGCATTTCAATAGAGAGAGTACAGGATGGCATCATTGACTGTCCGGACGCTAGTGATGAAAAATGTAGGACTGACCAATTCAAATGCCAGTGCGCTTTTCCCAAATGCATAGACCGGCAACTGGTCGGCAACGGAGTGGTCGACTGTCGCGATGGTTCCGACGAAGGCCAACAACTGGCCTGTCATCAGAAGAAAAACCGGAAGAAGCCTTCAGGTAATGACCCATTTTTTTTTATTTTTTTTATTTGATTTATCGGTCAATTCAAAAGAAATGACATTTTTCTGAAACTTCTATTAAATAATTTTCATGTTATCTAACAATCGTTTCAATATTTGCTGCAAACTGTCGTTGCCTTTACTCAAACACTCAATAAATAATTAACATAACTGTTATTCAATTGAATAAATAACTCAAACGTTGATATAAGACTGAAAATGACATAATTTGCTTAATAAGTAATATTAATATAAAACTAACTCAAACTAAAAGGTGTCGGTTTTGGTGAAAACTAAATGTGTGGCGAATATAACAGATTAACACTATTTGGCTCTAATGGTGACTAAAGTTTGTTGCCTTATATGAAAATATCGCTAATATTCATAACTTGAATGACTTGGATTAGGAGATGGTATGACAGCAAAGCCTACGAAACTGCAGCTCTTGCATAAAGAGTCAATTAGCACAGTCTCTGCGCCTAAATTAAGTCATACACCTATTAATGGCTCATTGAGTTCAGGCCGAGTCTCACAATCAACGCCTAACACAATACTAGTCTCACAACAAACAAACAGTGACTCAAGCGGTGCGTATCGCGAGTCCGAGCTCTCGAAGCTATCACTTGAATCGATGCCTTCAGAGCTAGAAATGCCTGTAAAGCGATCGATGCCATCATTTGTAGAGCTGACCGCAACCTTTGTACCACTTGAGCAGCTCTCAACACTACCAGCTCTGACAGGGCTGGAGGGTGTGTCTGCAATCAATTATTTTGCCGGTGATCCTAAACTCAAAGCACACGACTCTCTGATTGAGATAACTGGAACTTTTGTTCCTGAAATGGAATCCACATTAATTAACTCAACGCCTAATCCCAATAAAATCAATCAAAAGAGCTCTGATCCCAACCCAACACAACCTATGAATGCAAACAATTCAATAACTATTACCGCTATTACTAAGACTTATATTAAAGATGGCTTTACTTTCCAATTAATTACTGGAACACATGTCGCGCACAACACTTCATATATGTATATATTTGGGAACCGACAAATCAATGATAGTATGAGTACTGGGCATAATGCCAGTGACCACAGGCAGGACCTGCTTTCTATCCATGAGAACAATTCTGAACAAAAAAATGATTCAGTTGTGATACGGCTCGATGGAGGCCAACTGTCTTTGACTCTACCAAAACATGTCCTCACTTCAGATACAAAAAATAATTCCACAAATGATAGATTGCTTTACGCAACCACTGAAACGGACGGTCAGGTCATTACAGGAGTTTTTATTGAAGGAATTTCTAATATAAGTGTCAGCGCAACACAAAAACCAATTTCAAAGGCAGACCAACAAAACGCGACTCTATTTGTAGTTTCTCTGAACAAAGCAAAGCCGGAAAATATTATTTTGAATCCAAAGCTCAAAGAAATAAAACCAGTCGTCAAAACCATAACAAAACCGATAGAATCCAAGTATTTCGAGATAAACATTTCATCTATTTATGAAAGAAAAAATATTGACCCCAGGCTATTGTCACAGTCAGTTGTTGGCAGAAAGATAGAGGACGGCCAACATTTCATCGTAGCCGATAGAATAGACCCATTGGCAAAAAGTGCTTCGATTAATCCTGATAAGTTTTTATACGATATAAAAAGCACTGAAACCATTAGCTCTAAAACGACTCCGATCTTGACTAATGATATTAGAAAAGCTCCGGTATATACCCACTCAAAACTGGACCAAAACAAGAAAACACAAGATATTAATGAAGATATCAATAAAGTGAAGCACAAAACAACTATATTTGGGTTCATAGACTTCACCACAACTATTAATAACACTGAAGTTGTGTTTATGCCGACCACTAAAGTTGCTCATCAAAATCAAAAACTGCAGTCAAATAGTCTAAGACTTGGATTAAATACCAAGCAAACATTTGATTTGAACTTCAATTTCAAAACAAAAGAGCCCTTTAATTCGTTTTCGAAATCTTCTTCGATAGTCTCTGAAAGTTTAACCACTCAATCAAATGCCATTCAACCGACAAAAACACAATCAATGCCTAAATCTGTTTTATTTTCGAATGCTTTCGGAAATCGACACAAAAGTCGAAAAGAAGAAGAATTGGTGACCAATGAGCCAGTATATAATAATAATAAACTATCTAATTTTGCAACTATAATTGAAGATTCAAAAATTGTATCCTCTCGTGTGAGTCAATCATTGAGTTCAACATTTGAGAATCGGGTCATTCCCTCTGTGCAGCCATCATTTGTTGAGCCCTCTTTTACTTCGACCAAATCTCAGCTCACTCTTCCCACCGGACTTTTGAGTACAATTACTGGCAGTCATGAGTTGGAGGGTTCAGTCACTGAGTGGACCACATCAGTGATAGGGACTTACATCAAAGGAACTTATGCTCATATACTACAGAGCACTTCAAGTATTTATATAAAACCTACTATTAATGATCAGAAAATAGAGCCAACAAAGTCTGAAAACAAAATCTCAGCCGAAGATACTTCAGCTGACCAATTAGAATCAGACCATACCCCAAGCCAACCAATACTTGTCGATGAGTCCTATAGCTTGGAGTCTGGAGTAAATCACTTTTGGAAAAATGATGGCACCATTGCAACGAGTTCTATATCTGAATCAAGCGCTGCCTCTGTTTTGCCAACCAGAGTGACTATCACTAGTGGTTTTATATTACCCGGTCTACTATCAAGTAAATCACTTGAGGAAACTCCAGCCCTGCAAAGTATGGCTACAAAAGCCAAAGACTCGAATCGAAAAGTTTGGAATACATATTATACGACAAATACTTTTTATACTACTCTTGTAAGGGAAGGACAAACTTTTATCAACAGTCAAATGGAGACATCTTCTAATGTAATACTAGAAACCATAGACCATAAGTATGAAATGCTACCCACTCGTCCCGTCACCACTTATTATACGACTTATACTTATTTCACAACATTCCGAAAAGGAGACACAGAATTTGTAAAAAGTAGGGAAGAGATCGTTACAAATATAATGTCAAACACCAATGATATGTCACCCCTGGACATAAATACCGAGGCTTTAATTGACAATAGGGTGGCCATAACTGCCTCCGACTCAAATTCTTATTCGGAGTCTTTGAGTTCCAAAAGGAGTGAAGAGACAGATATTATTTCGTTGATTAGTGCTTCTGAAATTGAGGACAACCTTAACCCTACAATGACTGAAGAATCGAAGTCAGATATGACTACATTAACATATTTTACAACTTTTTTCAAAGAAGGGAAGCCTAGTGTTAAGACTAGAAAAATACTTATAAGCAAAACATTAGAAACTAATCAAATATCGGAAAACCTGAATGAAGTGCCGCTCTTAGAATCTAGTTATGCCAATAAGGCTTTGCAATCAACAGTCACGACTCCTTTGGATGAATCGCTAATTAGTAGTTTGAATATTGGAGACCTGTTATCGGGTTTGGCTGTTCCGATAACACACTACACAACATTCACATATTATACCACATTCTTCAAAGAGCAAACATCTTCTGTTGTGTGGCGGACACAAGTCGTATCCGATATAAAAACCGGAACTATTAATTTGGGTCTCAAGTCTTTGATGCTTTCCATCAGTAAAACTGAGCAAAATTCTCACATTTCAAATACAAATATCAATGATTTTGACTCAATAAGAGTTGATAACGATTTCGATCAATTGATAGCTGCCGGCGCTGAAAATAGGCCAATAGTAATAACACCTGTAACTCGTCTGACAACAACCACTTATTTCACAACTCTACTAATTCCTGGCCGAGACTCGACTGTAATCTCAAGCACTCAGGTGCTGTCCGATATATTTCTTCCGCAACCCAGTGACGTATTACCTGTTCCAATCTCAGCTGCACATCTCGACTACCATTATATGGATCTCGAGCCTTCTATCACTGAAAGGCACGAAGGAATAATAGTTCATTCGACAGTAGACGACAGGACACTGTCCACTCAAGTCAATGACAATAGACCAGAAACAGTTTACAAGACCTTTACATATGTAACCACAAGATTTCCGAACGGATTTCCTGTCGTTGGCACAAGTTATGAAACTTTCAGTAATGTAATCACAAAAACAAAAAGAATCAGTCAGTTGGACGTCAGCTCTTCAGTTCAAAGACAAGACTTAAACTCTCAAATAATTGGAACGACTTTTAATTTTCTAAACACTCGATATACTGACAGAACGGCTACAGAAGAAGACCAAAGTGAAAAAGTCTTTTCTAATGTGATCTCCGCTCCAATATTAGAAACCCCTACAATTCATTCTTCGGGTATCATACCCTCCAGGACCAAAATAGTGGTGACCAGAACTCGATCCTTAGGCATTGCAGGACCAGTAATCTCTGGAACGAGACGACCTATTGTAGTGGTTAGAAAAAGACCCGAATCAGATGTCAGACTAAATGCTGGAAATAGAGATTCCGGACATTTAAGAAATGAAAATTTAGAAATAAGAGAAGGTATTGAACCGCATATAAGAATAGTGCCAAAGGAGTCGGCAGTGGCTCATTTGCATCAGTTCGATCGTTTCGATAACTCAGACGATGCTGTCCGTCGATTCCCTAAAGTGACTCCAACTCCGGTCACTTTCTATACCACTTACACATATTTTACGACTGAACTTTCAGATGGAAGACCAATCGTCAAGAGTAGAGAACAACTGTTTAGCACGGTCATTTCAGGCAAAGTTTTGCCCACACGTACTATACCTCTGGATCCAATTCGACATAAAAGAAGCGCCACTTATGAGCAAAGTGAGAGCAAAGATATTGATAGTCATGACATCGATTACTCAATGCATAGCAAGCATTTTGCGGACATCAAAAGTCATGACATTTCAATTGAATCGACAGACTCTTACACTAAAAATGATTTGACAGAAGAGCCAAAGATTCATCAAAATGATAAAGATATCCAAACAAGTCTGGGACCTGACACACAAACTGACAAATCTGAATCCGAAATCGATAAGAAAGTAGGAATAATTTCAGAAAATACGGAAATCAAAGGATCGCAGACATTGATTACCGAAATATATGGCACTTTTGTCAATGATTTTTACGCACAATTTGCTGTCACCCGAACTATCTTAGCCTCGAATCCTAACGAAAATGGTGTCGAAACAAATCAAACAGAGTTATCAGCACATCCGTCATTGCATCAAAACGATGGACTCAACTCTACCCAAAACAATGACTCTGAGCAGATAGAGCCCACGTTTATTGCCGAATCGTCTTCAAGTTGGTTATCGGTAATTGGGTTGACATCAAACGAACAAAACACTGAAAACACTATTTTATCATCTTTTGAACGACAATCTGATGGGATAGACAGTTCACTTGAATTTAACTTAAGTTCCCAACAAAATGTGAGCACAACTCCAGTCTTGTCATCAATTTTATTTCAAACCGGGTTATTATCATCAAAAGTTGAAACAACATTCAATCAAAACGCGACAATTTTGATAACCAGTGAAGTCTATGGTACGTATATTAACGGCATTTACGCCCATTTGGCCAAATCGAGAACTCAGATTATCTCTATTACTCCAACTTCTTTGACAAATTCACCTGAAACTGTCACTACTCTGATTCCCACTTCTACTGACACTAACAATATTCCGATGCCATCGGTTGTGGTCTCTTCTAATAACATTGATGTAAACCAAAGCGCTATTCTCTCGCAAACATCGTCTTTATTATTGAATGAGAGCACCGTTCAGGAGGCCATGTCTTCACAATTGATCAGTTCAACAAATGTTAGAACTCTGACACAAAACGGCATTATCCAAACATTAAGCACAGATATCAATAATAATACGACCACAGTATTTACCACTAATATTATTACCACAACCATTAATGGGCTGTTGGCCCATATCGGACACGTCAACTCTACTGTGATTGAGCCATGGAGCCCTTTGCCAGGACTGGCCTTTGCCCTTACATCCACTCAAACTTCAGATAACAGCATAACATTACACACAACAGAGTTCTATACGACAAAAATTAATGGATTTATTGCTCACTACTCTCGAAGTACTTCTAATATAATCGAAACTCAGACCACCACTGAAGCAAATTCCGAAACGATTCAATCGATTCAATCTTTACTTAATTCAACTGAAAGTCAAACAATAGACAAAACAAAGTCTGTCAGACCTTTCATACACTTTCCAACTCCCGTAAGATTTCTTTTCTCTTCAAAAATGGCCTCAACTTCAGCCCAGATTCTATCAATAACTACCACATCAACACTTAGTACAGAATTGAGTTCCACAGATATTCCATTGAATAATATTTTGGACCATAAATATGGCCATGATTATAATACCTACGAAAATGATGAATATTATGACGAGACGGCCGAACGGGAAGAACATACCCCTAGAAGCCGACCCATCAGAGAGAAAGACTCGCAACCAATACTTGAATACGATTATGAAGAAGTAGAACCATCAGAACCAGTGATCGAGCCATCAAAGCCAGCCACAAATATCATGCCTTTTAGAGGGGCCGCAAGACATGAAGGCTTAGCTCAACCACAAAACCCAGGACGACAAGGTCTTTTTCGACAAGCAAACACTCAAAACGCCCGTAGAGTCCAAGGATGGGGACAGAGACTGGGATCCGGTCCACAAGAACCTAGAAGGGATTTCCCAAACGAAGACACTGATCATAACTTTGAAGAACCTGTAGTAACTCCCCCACCACCACCTCCTCCTCCCCCACCACAGCCGCAGAATAGGCAAAGACCAGGAGTTATCCGGATGAAGCGTCCGATTAGCAGATCACAGATCGCTCCGACCCGTCCTCTCAACAATTATGAGCAAACTCTTTCTGAATATAGAACTGTGACCAGAGAAAACAGACAACAGGAAGACTATAATCAGAATAACAGATTCGATGTCAACACCAATCGAAATAATCGAAGACAACAACAGATTAACAGTAATAATAGGTTTACCACAAGAAGGAGGATAACTACAACTCCTGCGCCACGAACTCATCCAGTTTTGCCAAACAGAAATGTGCGGTTGAATCGTAGATATAGTGGTCGACCACGAATTAGCCCAACGACATCCACTCCAGTCAGAGACTATTCTGATGAGTCGACTCGACATCGAAATGAAGAATACACAACAGAACGAAGAAGGCCTCAACAAAGAATAAGGGGTCAAAAAACAACAGTTCTATTTTTGAATAAACCCAGTTCTTCTTCTTCGTATACCGAGGAATACTACTCGCCCACCAGTGAACTAATAGCAACTCCAGTCTTACCTAAAACTCCAGTGACTGTCACATCAATTGTGACGACCATCAAAACCATACCAATTTTCCACGGCTATAAGACTTCTTATGCAACTCTGACGACTACGACACTGAGCTCCAGTGTCATCCAAGCTGATCAATATGAGACTTCAGTGAATCCAAATGACGGTTTCACTAAAAGCATATTTACTCAAATACGCGACACATTAGAGCCAACAAAGTTGACTGAAGTGCTGATCACTACTTCAGTTCTATATGAGACTAAACTGATCCAAATTAAGATTGGATACAATACTCGAACACAGACTAAAACTGACGTCAAAACATTGACATTACTTACCACAGAAGTGGTTGCTGTACCAGTTCCTGTCTTATTTCAGGGGCAGCAGGTGTTGGGGGCGGCGGCAGGGCTATCCTATTCGCTTTTCACTACTACCAACTCTTTCATAACAACTCATACTCTGACCACTACTACTGTACTCTCTCTGTCAGTACGCGATGAGACTATTCTGAGTACTCTTACGCTCACTTCACTAACTGAGTCGACGATCACCACAACCCAAACCATCTCTGTTCCCGTCACAAAAGCGCTTCCAATTCCAGTACAGCCTCCCATTACAACTTTGTTAACTCTAACTCTGACCGGTGATGGCGGGGATATAACAGAATTGGTTACTGCGGTCACAGTTCCTATTCAACCGGTGTTTCATACAAAAGTTGAAAGGGATGTAAAGGCAACCCATAGTGGCAGTGCTCTAACGCAGCAAACAGTCCAGACTTCTGACACTTTTGATTACATTTCCGCCTCATTCAAAACTGTTGACCAAATTATTCCAACTTTTGATCCATTATTTATTTCAACCATTTTTAAAGGTCCTGAAACAGAGATATATGAGGCCAGCGCTACACTCGTCGACAGCCACAAAAAGGATGACTTCGTTCATAAAAACAAGAAAAAAATCATCAAAAATAAATATGAGACAACTTTTAAGAAAAGAAAATTACAACAATTCGTAGGAAATGACAACTCTTTCAGATATCCCTTTAGAGCCATCGACTACTCCACTGTCAATGTCAGGCCTCAAACAATCAGTCTTCAGGTCGACCAAAACGAACCAATACCTGACTTTCTTGGTTTCGATAGCCCAAGATTTCAATCATTGCCACAGTCTGATCCACAATTACTTCCAAAACCTATTCCACAGCCAGTGATCCCCAGAAATCCGAGCTCAAGGCAACCATCGTTCCAAAGGATCAGAATAAATAAACCATTACCACAAACTTTGTCTCTGGCTCCAACTACACCGTCTTCGATAAATGAGGGATCAGCACTTAGATTTCAGCGCGTTATTGGTTTGGATCGTATGCCAGAAACCAGTGCTCCTCTCACTTCAACCCCAGTACGGCTCACAACTCAGGGAGGGTTCAGAAGAGTTCCTGTATTTAATAATCAAATCCCATCCCTTTCCTTACTGAAGCCACCGATAATAGAGCCGACCATAACTGATGTTTATGCCACTTCTATTCTTTTGTCGCCAACACTCGGGCCCTCAATAGAAGACCAAAGACCCACATTTAGAAGAGTCAGACCACAAACACAGCCACAGAATATTCCAAATGCCAGGAGAATAAAGCCCAAAGTTAAAGTATCGTCGAGACGCCCTATTTCGACACCTTTGCCGACTATTCGGGTCAGTTCGGCTGAAGTTCCTTTCTCTCCAATCAGTGATGTCATAGATATCCCTCGAAGAGGTCCCATCACAAGAAAGCCAGTTCTTGAGAATGAGAATACTCCTCATTCACCTCTGGTTATATCATCCAGAGTTCGGTTGACAACTCCAGTATCCGAAACAGTTACTGATCCGCCGCGAAGAGTGGTCAGAATCAGAAGACCTAACGGTTCAACAGACAAGAAACGGATTTCATTGCCTAAAAACTCTCAATCTTTGAGCAATCAGTTGCAGGCCAGAGGACCTGTTCCTCCTCGTGATGATGAACCAGCAAAAAATAATGCTCTGGACAGCGATGACTTTTCCTACAATGCCAATTATGGCACCCGAAACAATGAGAAGTCAAATGAAATACATACCCCAACCCTTCCATTAACTTATTTCACAACATTTACGTATTTAACGACTGTAGTCAGGGGTCAGCACACGGCTCACTTGAGCAGGGAATCTATTACATCAACTGTTGCCACTGAAGCCTTAGATAAAACTATCGTTGATCTGATACAGAATAACGAAGGGGTCCTCAGTCCTGCAAAAGCGATCGATTTAGGCACCAAAACCAGGGGAGCGACCACTACTATTGTTAATTTAGTTTCCAGAGTCAAAGTATATAACGATGACTTATATAAAGTGATTCATTCGACTAAATCTTTACCGAAAGAGACAAAAATAACAGAAAGTAGAACTCAACCGATTGAGTCGAGTGTTGTGGTCAGTCGACATCAGATCAGACCGATTGTGTCGAGTGCTGTGGTCAGTCGACATCAAATAAGACCCATTGAGTCGAGTGTTGTGGTCAGTCGACATCAAATAAACCCCATTGAGTCGAGTGTTGTGGTCAGTCGACATCAGATCAGACCAATTGAGTCGAGTGTTGTGGTCAGTCGACATCAGATTAGACCGATTGTGTCGAGTGCTGTGGTCAGTCGACATCAGATCAGACCAACTTCTGTGAGACAGCCATTAGTTGATAGCAAATCGATTACCAATAATTATAAAATCGAAGAATTAGAGACAAAAGCGAAAAAACAAATAACTTATTATACATATTATTACACATTATATGATAAACTTAACACTAAGTACAGCACTCGAGCAGAAGTGGTCACTTCTGAAGTCTTACCGAATGGCATATCAACTCTGAAATTAGATTCAACTATTAATTCAGACGGTTTGTTGAGCATTGGTACCGGGGCTGAAACTGTTCACTTGGGATCAAGAGAGTTGGGAGGATTGACTACTGAAGTTAATTTAGCCCTCAATACTTACCTCAAGTTTGAAGACATAACTAACTCCGGAGTTGAGCCTTCTTCCACAATTTTTCCGACCCTGACCAGTTCTCCAGTAACACCGTCGTCGACACCCACCACAGAAGAGTCGACGACTAGCACACTGTTGAGCAGTTCATTCTCTTCTGTTGCGACTTCAGAGCAAATCTCAAGTATTTCGACGCCAAGTATTCCTTTAGAAACAGAGATTCAATTGCAGTCGAGTCACACCAGAAAACCCGTTAAGTTAATGAGTTCTGCGGTTGTCATCAGAGATCCTTTGAGATCTAAATTCGATGCATTCAATGCCAGACCAGGAGTAAGAGTAAGAGTAAAACCAATGACTGACTCCAAAAAACTTCTTTCGACTTCTTCTGATATTACTTCCGATATTACTTCTGATATTATTTCTGATATTACTTCTGATATTATGGAAACGATTAAATCCAGTGAAGTAGAAATCTCGACAACATCTTCTTTGGATCCGTCGCTTCAAAGTTCAACAGAAGATGTAAGTAAAGAAATTACGCCCACAAAGAAGAAGATAGCAGTAACTCTTAGGCGTCCATTTGGTGGAATTAGTCGACTTTCCACTCGTAGGCCACAAAGAGTCTCAGTTTCGACCAAACCTCGTTTTGTTGTTGTCACACGAACTGGTCCTTTGGCACCTGTTCAGTCTACTGCAAGGGTTAAGATAAGCAGCCGAGTTTTCAAATCACCGGTTGTTAGCCTGGAAGTGACCTCTTCACCAACGGTTGATAAGATTGAACCGACCACTACTGTTAATGAAAAGGGAGAAACTGTCAAATTGGACGTGACAACTGTTCCAGTTATCTTTGGTTTAGACACTAGCTATCGAACAGTCACATTGACTTCAACACTGACCTCCTCTACCCCTTCGTTGTCTTCAGTGACAACACTGCTGGAGACCACAACACATACCGTTCCATTTACTGTCGGCGATCACACAGTATATACAACATTGGAAGAAACCAATTCACGAGTTGTCACACCAACTCTGGATAGTGTCGACCCATCGGACGCCGCCCGCGCTAATAGATTCATGAAAGTTTCTAATGGCGTCACACTTATTGTTGGCGACAACGTTGCGGCCAATCGCACCCCAACATCTCCCGTCACTCTTCAGCCAACTTTAGTTACCGGAGCCGCAGTTCATATGAAAGATGGCATTAAACCGGAATTAAAGTCGTCGACAGAGATTACTTCTGACTCGAAATCTTCAGCTGTGGCCACACTTTTCGATACTCGAACTCTGTTCACAACATTTACATATTTTACAACATTCTATACGGACGACACTTCAGTTATATCCAGTTCTGAGCAGACCGTTTCAAATGTGATAACCATTCCAATAACACAAACCACTCCGACATCTGCTCATAAGATCACCCCGACTGTTGTTTTTGAGACATCAGAGAAGATAAGAACGGAAACCGTTTATTCGACTTATACTTATTTTGCGACTCTTTTCAATGGAAGCACTTCTTCTATCACTCCTTTAGAAGAAATCAAAACCGAATACTTCACACTTAGAGAACCAATTACTGTGACGCGAACCATAACTCCAACGACTACAGCACAGGCATCTCTGATGACTCGAACTTACTTCACGACATATACCAATTTGGTGACATTCTTCCAAAACAATAGGCCGGTCACTTCGACCATTGAAGAAACAGTCAGCAGCGAAGTTGTATTTACTATTCAACCTTCAGATACAAGAGCTCCGATTATTAGTTCGGGTGAAGTGAGAGCAACGCCGGCACTGGAATCGCCAGTTATGAGAACTCGAAGCACATATACCACTCTTACTCATTATATAACACTCTTCAGTGGCAGCCAAACCATTCTGTCTTCAATTGAAGAAATCAGTCCAACTGTTGTAACAGAAATATCGGGACAGACAAAGGAGACAACGGCTGATGTCATGCCTAACATTCAGTTCACTCAACCCTCTCAAAGTCCGACAAAACAATCTAAGGACTTGTTGTCAGCTTTAGTTCAAAGTATTAGTACTCTTTTCACAACTCATACCTATTTTACCACTTTATTCAGTGGAACGACTTCTTCTGTGATTAGTCGCAAACAAACCACTTCTTCATTGGTTACACTATATATTCCACAATCAGTTGCCCTCCAATCGACACAAATTCCTTTACAAACAATTTCTTCGGAAATTTCATTAGAACCTGAATCAGAAAGTGAAAGTACGACAGAATATCTGGTTGAGGCCACACCTATTTTTGAAAATGATGACTACATGACTGATCCATCACTTGATTCTTCCAAATGGAGCTCGATTCGAACGATTCAACCATCGCTTAGAATCGACAGCAGTAGTTATGAAGTGATCGATTCCAGTATCATTTCTAAAGTTTTTGAGGACCTTAGGAGTTCTGAAGGCTTAACAGAAGAACAATTGTCATCAGTTGTGGCAGAAGTGGGCGCTTCCACTACAGTTATTGATGGTTCAACTGTTGTATTCTTCACCAATTTTATTCTACCAACAAATGCCGCCGACGATACTATTATGTCAACCGATTCTAATAATGCAGCCAAAGGTCCGGCCGGCGATTTGGTCAGTTCGCTGCTAAACAACGCGGACATGTCTTTACTTAACGATCTTTTGGCCTCAAGAATTTCATCAGTTAGGAGCGCAGGATCAGGCAGCACTGTTTCTCCAATTTATGTCACTCCACACTTATCTTCTGAAGTCGGTTCTGAGGCTACAGCTATTAAACCAGGAGCTGTTATAGAATTAAGTGATTTATTGGACGGGGCTAATTTAGCAGGAAATATTGGTGAAGCCATTAAAGATATCGTTCATATTTTAGCTAAAGCTCCTAAAGGAAAGAATGGCACTCAAGAAGTCGACCGAATAAGTCCATCAAAAGAGATGCCGCCACGAGAAGGAGTAGCCGTCACTAATTCTCAAGAACCTGTTTATATACCATTGGGTGGCGTACATAAACCCAGTTCCACTGAAAGAGTGGAAAACACGCAACCATTACAAGATACAAATACCAGAAGATTTCAAATTATTCCATCGAGTACTGTAGGAATGGACGGAACCACTACTTTTGCCGAATCTTCGTTTGTATCTCACGAGACGTTTGTAGAGCCTTCTGTGGACACATCTCAAAGATTGCATCATTTGGCAGTTGAAAGTCAAAGACCAACTCCTCTGTTGTCATCCAAAATAACTAAAACAACAAATCTGCCCAAAGCAGCGATTAGTCGGGTGTCGTCCGGAGCGACCACCATATTCTTCACGGATACGGCTCAAAATGGGGCTAAAATGCCTTCATTTGTGGACTCAAACGCTCCGATAGAGTCAACTAAATACGTGACGAGTGTTGAGAGCTCTATAAGAACCCTGACTTTGACCACAACTAAGGTCTTAAATATTAAGAATTAAAAGACTCTTTATTCACAATTAATTTGTTTTTAGGTTTACTACACCCGTGACTCTCCTTTGACTATAACCTCGGTGCTGACCACTACAATCCCTCCGCGAACGTTCGTCTCAACAATAATTGGTACAAGAACTATTTTAGGCATTTCTGGAGAATCACAAACAGAAGCAGTAGTTGCGACTCAAGTTGCCAAGGGAAATATGGCCACAACTGTCACCACAACCACTTTAGTTCATAATTCAATGACGACTACAGTTGTCAGGACATTAGTAGTTCCAACGGCTTCCAAATCAGTGACAGTTTCAGATACTAAGCTTCCATTCCAGAGACCTTCAAGGAAACCAGGATCCGGTTCTTTTAGAGCTCCGACTCGATCACCAGAAACTCCAAAACCATTCAAGACATCAGCTCCTCGACCACGAGTGCCATATAAGCCGCCCCCACCTTCTGAACCTCCTATTCTGAGCGGTGTTAATGAGAGTCCATTTGTTCCGAACAAGAGACCTACTGTTGCAACGACACCGAAGACTACAACTCGTCCCAGTATTTTAGATATTGATCAGTGTAAACCCGGATGCAATGCCGCCAATAAAGAGGTCTGCAAAGAAATGGAAGGCAAATTCAGATGTGATTGTAGACAAGGCTTCATCAGGAAGAACGACGACCTTATCTGTCAGGGTATGGTTCTCTTTGACAAATAGTTTAAATCAAATGCTATGACATTCATCTTTTACAACAGAATTGCAGAACTATGTTGTGGTGGTTCGGGTGATGAAAGTGGGAGAATCGGAGGTTACCTGGTTTTCACAGTTTTCGAACAATAGTTCCGATGAATATCAGAATTTGGCCAAAATGGCTAAGAGGCAAGTGGACACCGCTTATTTGGCCACAGACGTCAAAGAAAGCTACGTCGGGGCTGATGTTCTTGGCATAGATAAAGTGTCTGACGGAGGAAATGGGGTTTTAGTCAATTTAACGGTTCGATTAACCAAAAGAAATAACCTAGACGAAGATATTCTTCGCGATACTTTAGTAAAGAAATTGGAACAAAACTCTGAAGTTCTACCCGACCCCCAGTCTGTGTCGGCAGATGTTGAAGAAGTCATTGATTTCGATGAATGCAGTTCTGAAGAACATAACGATTGTGCCGCTTCTGCGCGGTGTATAAACGAACCTGGCTCATACAGGTGTGAATGTCTAAATGGATATCCAGATTTGGACATCTCTTTGCCCGGAAGAGTTTGTGCCTCAGAAATTAAGGGCTGTGAGTTCTGTCACGGAAGAGGTGATTGCATTCGAGACGAGTCCGGACAAAGCAATTCTTGTAAATGTCACCGAATGTATTTAGGGAGAAGATGTGAGATAAATGGCCTGCGTAAGTTTACCTTTCCTTAATTTAACCTGAATGTTCCCTGACTGACTCATTGACTACAATGAAAACTATAGTTATATCTTTTGAGATGACAACAGAAACTCTTATATCTCTTCTTTATTCATTTCAAAGTTATCCCATCTTTTATAGCATTAATTAATTAATTAAAAATATTTTGATCCTCTATAAGATTAAAGACTTAATTAAAAATTTGGTCCTTTGTCAAAGTTTTAAAGTGATACAAAATTTTCCAAATTAAGGCCAAAACAATTATTTACTAAAATGTCTTAAAACTTTATTTGATGCTCGTGTTTATCATTTTTCTTATAAGACTCGTTGAATCTATATTTAAACTATCATTGCCTTTAAATTTCGTGACTTACCCGGAACTATTTCATAATTAGATAAAAACAATTTGAAGCATTTATGACAATATTTACATAAAACTTTAATAAATGCTGTCATCCTTTCTATATTATTGGTTTCAGAATTAAATTGTGTAAAACAGTTACTAATCTATTAATTTGAAAAAAGAGTCGACTTTAGAAAATAATGCATTTTTCTTACATGAAATGACAATCTTACGAAACTGACAAACTCTTAAATAGCAGTTTGTAAATAGATTTAGGTAGTTGAATCAAGAGTATATCAAATAATTCTATAAATAACCTCAAAACTTAATTAGCATATCTGGCTAAAATTGTCTTTTCCTAAGTCGCTTGTGAACAGTCTGGATTTATTTGCGCGAGATAAGGCATTTCAGAAAAGCATTGTCAAGATTAAACTCCCAAGAGTGCAACCATAAATGTAAATTATATCATAATGCTTTTTGTACAGGTCAATGCCAATATTGACCTGTACAATCTCAGTTGAACATATATAATTGAACATTGATGTAATATAGAACTGAAACCTGTGATTGAACAGACAATATTGCTTATATGTACTCATAGCTGGACACTAAACAAGTTGTAGTGTACGTCCGAAAAGACTCTTTATTGCAATGCTTTATCTCACTCAAATAAATTCTCTTTGCTTGTTAACTCACTTTTTGAATATTGAATCGAAAAATTGTAATTTGAAGCGCGTCATCAAAAGAAGATTAGGCGGGAATTTGATACAAATTATTTTGATTTAAGCAGGGGTTGTCAAGTTGGAAGGCCATAGGGCGGGGCCAAATGAAACTTCGGCTAGGAGGCTAAATCCGTTTAAGGTGGCCATATTCCGGTAGACAAAAATCGACTTGAAACCGCCATTAGCAGCAATTTTCTCCTTAAATAAGTTTATTTCCAAAGATTTTAAGTGTAAATTAGCTTAATTAGACTATAATTAGGTTATTTTGCAAGTTTGAAGGCTAATTTTTTAAAAATAAATAACAAAATGGCGGATTTCTTGACCGGCATTTGCAAAAATGTCTGAATTTTGTCGGCCATAACAAAAATGTTTAACAAAATTTCATAAATTTTCCAAAATATTCGCTTCGTTCGCCGGTTACCGGGGGCCAATCTCAAAAATTTCGGTTTAGGAAATCAAGCACCTTGGACCCCTTGGCGACCTAGATTTTAGTATACTTTTTGAGATGGAAAATATGAAATTTGATATAAAAGCAATTAATTTATTATGAATAAGAATATTATAAACACAATTCTTTGACAAAAATGTGTATTTAGGGTTTGGTAAAACCTTTCTAGGAGGGGGTATATAATAAATTATTTTATCCGTCTTTAATTTCTTTAGGATACTTACTTCAAATAATGCAATTTTCAGACTGATTGCCCTAAACCTAAATGCAATTTAATTAATATTAAATTCAGTTTAAAACATTTTTCCACTTATGGCTACTAATTGGGAAAAACCATCAACATTATTTAAAATATTCAAACTCTGGGGGTGGGGAAATCGTAATATGACGATACCAGGAGACATCCCCCTTGCTCATTATGTGCATGTATTATCGTTAAAAATAATTAAATAAATTCAATTGAAAGTTAGTTCCTCTTGAAATATAATACCTTGAAATTAGACTTTAATAGAAGTAAATATATTTATTAGAAATAAATATTTTTCTCAATGAAATAAGTCTAGGATTTTTAAAACTAGAACTTGCATATTTTCTACAAATGTTATTAAAATTGATTTGTTGACAGTTTTGGCGATTCTATTGCCGATCGCAGCCATTCTCTGCATTGTCTCCATTTGTTGTATTGTCTACTGTTGTCGAAAGTGGAGGAAACGCACAATTTCTAAAGGTTTCAGAAACCTGTCTTCGTTTGGACCGACAGTAATCGGAGGAACATTAGACCGAAAGGCAATGTTAGAAACTTCAAGTGAAAGCAGTGATCACTTGAGATCACACGTTTACGATGGGCCAGGAATGATACCGGTACAACTCATTCCCTTACATCAGGGTTAGCCAAGCTCTTCGATTTTAGGGGGTTTAGGGAGGGATGACATAGCGACCGGAAATGGCCATTTCCGGTAATTTAAAGCAATAATTAACTTAAGTAGGCATAATTAAACAATTATTAACATTTCAAAGCAAAATTTCATAAAATGAAGGACAGAATGGCCCATTTTTTTGCCACAATTACTGAAAAATTGGTCCAAAGAAATTATTGGAGGGCTTCCATTTCCGGAGATTTCTAAAATTTTCGAAGACAGGGAACTTTTTACCATATACTCCCTTGGCTAGTCCTGGCTTACTTGAGTCTAATATTAAAAAATTTTATTCAATTGACGAACAGAATGATCCAAATGGAAGTGTTTCCCATCGAAGAAGAGAAAGTGAGCCCAGTCTGGATCGAAGTATGGGATCGTTGGGCGGGCCTTACAACAGTTTGCCTCCACAGATAGTCATACCCCGTGCGCGGCACTCGTCTCAACAGGTAAACTATGCCATACATCGCGGACAGATGTATATGTGGTGATCACTCGATGAGTGATTACTTTACATAATCACCTCTTGTGGCCAATCAATAATTATTTGCTCACACATCACATCTGTATATAACACGTTTTAATTAATGTAATTTCATTGAGCTTTTAATGTTTGGCCCTAACCGTCGGCCCTAAACAGCCGACCAATTAGTGCCACTTAAGCAGCAGAAATGCAGCGCTTTTTAAAATAACTTTTGTATTCAATCTCTCGTTTTAATTAAATAAAATGTTTTATTTGTCTGTTTATGTGGTGTTGGCTTATCTTTAATTTAAATAATGGGTCCGTTTTTGGCGGAGCTCTGGTTATCCAATATTTTTCAGATTCCAAAATTTAAGAAAAATTAAGTGAAAAATTAAGAAATTATTTATTTTATTAAATGGTTTATTACTTACTACTAATTATAGGGATTCTATACACCAGAAACTCAGGACTCTATCAAATATCAATTTCTTGAGGCTATGCCCACAGTTGCTGTCCACGAAAGAGCTCATATGCCAGATATGTATCCATTTGATAGTAGAAATGGTCAAATGCAGACCTCTTCGAGGATATCCACTCTTAGATATGGAAAGAAAAATGATTTGCGCAAAGAAGATGATACCAAAAGCCTGGTATTACTCTTTATATTCATTCAGTTTTGATAGTTTACATCATTGATTCGATAATCTAGAACTCAATAAAGTCGTCTTCTGTGGTAAGTCGTCGTCTTTCAGGTAATTATTATAATAAGAACAAGAGTCAACAACTTTTCGATAAGTATGACTTCGACTGGAAGACGACCCAAAAGCAAAGGCATCAAGATTACCAGCGCCGACCTAAAAGCGAATCAGAAATACTCAGGTATGCCATTTCAATTAAATGCTATACTTATTTAGCTTTTCTCGGAAAAGTATCAAAATTTAATTAAGTTTCCGAGAGGCAAAACAAACCTAAATATGTTTTGTGGAAATTCAATAAAATGAAGTGGGAGTTAAACAATCGATAAAAGACAACATTTCATTCAATGTGGGGATCAAATGATTAATAATTAAATCGAAAGAATCTTTATTTAGATCATTTATTTTCGATTAAATGATTTCTTTCTATTATTAATTGAAAGACTAACATCCAGTTAATAAGATTTCTCTTTTTAACTCTAACTCTATTTCTATTCATTATGAAATTTTTATTACACTCTGGAAAAGTCATGTTTTCACTGAAATCATGTCGGATGAATCCAATTTCTTGTGTCCGATGACATTTCGTCGTATTTTTTTAATATCTATAATTGATTTTAAGCATTAGCTAATGGTTTGGTAATGAATTCGTAATCATGTTAAAAGCTAAGAAGAAATACTTAATTTGATTAACAGTTGATTCATCTTCATCAATAAATGGCATAATTTGGCCAGGGTCAGTATCAAAAATGATCTAAATTTTAATATATCAGCCAGAGGCAGAGTAGACATAGGGGCTAGATAATTTTTTATGAAGTTTTGAGTTTTTTTTATCAATTAAACCCTTTGGACTTGTAAGATCGAAGTTATATTGACCAAGTTGAATCTTTCAACCAAACCAAATATTTTCGGGTTTCTTCGAATTATTTTTAAAATTTTTGATTAATGAAATTGAAAAGATCCTACTGAACAATTTCCTGGGCTGTCTTTTCTCCAAATCCTTTATTAAGTATCTTTTGTGCAATTGATATAAATAACTTTAACAATTATCAATTCATTTTCAATTTTAGAGAAAACAAGAACACTTAGACATTTATTTTCTCTGAAATTAAATAGTTTTGAAAAAATGAAACTTTTCGTCCACTGATAATTAGGAAATTTACATGTATATAGAAAATAGACATTTGATCTTTATTTGGACACTAGTGATTTAAGATTCAATGGGCCAAGTTGTACACTAAAACCTCCAATATCTGAACACATCTTATATGTAAAACCTGTAATATATGAACAGAATATCTGGTCCAGAATAATGCCCAATGAACCCCCAATTAGTGAAAACCTCTAATGTGTGGATAAAATTGTGAGTCCGAAGCTGTTCACAAATTGGAGGTTTAAGTGTACTCTGAATTCAGATTTCATCAGTGATGGCCCAATTAAATCAGAGAGTATCCAATTATCAAATGTTTAAGAAAAACAATTGGTATTGTGGTTTCATTTTCTCAATAAAGTAATAAAATAAGAGATTTATAAAAAGATTTGATTGAATAGAAACACTGAACCAGAAGCCGGTCGTTCATTCGAAGAGACAGTTTCTCGGCCGCCCACACATGTACTCACAAATGACTTGACTCAAAGCTCTTCTCATAACGTAAGCATTTAATTAAGTTTTACTTATTTTACTAATGCATATAAATTGGACTTTTAATTAAAATATTCTATCGGTTTAAAGAACAAAACATTTTCAGATTATCGAAATATTCACCTAGTTTAACTTAAAAATATAAATTTCTGAATCATTCTAATAAAGTTATCTAACTAATCTAAATAAATTCAACATTTTTGGTTTCAGGATAGATCAGCATTAGATGATTGGGACTATGAACCTGGTGGTTCGAAACCATTCAAAAATGATTTGTTTTCTCTTAATTCTACTCTTACGAGTCAACAGAACTTTTTTAGAAATAATTCAGATTTTAAATTATTCTTTTAGTATCTAATGTTAAACACAATTTGTTACACAAAAATATATTTTAATTTTATTACAAAAAAGATATTTAAATAACTGTTTACTAATTGTTATCAATTTGTCAAACTTGGCCACAATTGAATGTCTAAACAATCAGAAAAGAATACATTTTACTGTTTATTGTATAGATTCTGATGTTTACTATTACTTTTTATTATCCTATTATAATATCCTATTTATAATATATTCACAATTATTGAAATTTTTGTCAAAAACTAATATTTTTTATATTTTTGATAACTTTAAAAATGAAAGAATTTAATATTTTTTTAAATAATTTTGTTTTATTGATTAAAATTAGTTAAAAATTGATGTATTTGAGAGACATTCGATTGGGTAAACTTAATTTAATCGACATAATCGAATGCTTGGGTTAAGGCAAAGCTTCCTTATTCTGTGCCATAAATATAATAAAAAGCATTTAAATTATTGGAAAAATTTCATTCACTTCAATAAAAATGTCTAAATGTATGAAAATAATGAGTTGTGATGCCTCCAAATATTGATCCCTACAACAGTTTAGAAACAGTTACTCTCTTTTCCTGACTCTTACGCTAAAATTCCGGGACTAAAGAGCGTCTCTTATTTTTGTCAATGAATATGTCGGCGCCAGTCATCGACTCACTCAATACTAAATTCTTTCTGGAATTTGTTTGGAAAACTAAATTAGGACTGAATTGCAATATATCTGAAGATTGATTATTCAGAATTGCATTTTTGAAATGAAATACAAATTTTGTTCGAAGCTATTTATTTATTCACTGTTTTTGACAAATACTACAAACATGTAAATTACAAACTAAATCGAATCAATTCAAAGACTGCTTTCAATTCTCGTTTTCTATTTATTCAGGTATTCAACGAATGATATTTAATATGAATTATAGAAATTAAAAATAAATAAAGGAATGTCTTCTTATGATTTGTTAAATAAATGCGTTAATGAATTTCAAAGTGTTTCTCCTTTTCTCCCAAAGTTGTCGAACATTTTGCCAATTCTCCACACTTTAAATATCAGTAGATATCAGTTGTCGACAGTTTCGTCAATTAAATAAAATGAAGTCATTTCTTGTTTTCTGAAAAGTAGTAAAATAAGAATAAATACTCGCATGAAATGGAATTCTATTCGTGGTCGGAAAGTGACTTCGGGCGCCTCTAGTCTTTAGAGCGCGGGTGGTAATTATAGTCACAAAGAATCCTACTTAAAGTTTTACTAACACTGTCATAACTTTTGCCGCACATCTCTTAAACAGAATCTGATGAATAGCACAGTAATGACATTGTTTTGTTTGCTTAGACGAAGGCTCCAACAGTTTAATCGCATAATGTGACCAACTCTTCCCTATACACACTTACATTTGTTGATGAATAAGCTTTTAGAAAATAACCCAAGCCATTTAATCGCAATAGTGAAAAAACTGAAATTTTAACATACTCATCAAAGTTTACATTCATCAACATATCGAATCTGTTATTAAAACCATGTCTTTAAATTTTTCACTACATTTACGAAGTATGTAGTATATAGTTTTGTCGTTCCCCCAC